>JAINUG010000145.1:0-70000 GCA_029706075.1 Aldrovandia affinis | reverse complement strand
TTGCTCTGCGACCACGCCGCTGCGTCGGGGGGGATGTTATTCAGTTTACATCTCGCTGCAGCAAGAGTGCTCGGCACCGTCGCCTCGTCTTCCTGCGTTCCATAACCCATGACGGTGGCTCATCTCTCTGTGCGCTAGCTGATCTGCGGTCGATTGCCGCGGGCGCGCCGGTCCGCCATGGCGCCGAGGCGGCGCTGGTGATCTCGCCGTCGTCCTCCCCGCCGGAGACATGAAGAAGAGGAAAGAGCGAGCCGGAGCCCCCGACCTGCGCATTCAGTAAGAGCCGCTGACGCATGAGCTAACCTCCCCTAACGCCGCGCCGCGCGCTGTGTGCTGTGGCCCTTAACTCGTAAACGTGACCCGCGTTGAGAGCCCCCGTCGGGCTCACCGGCGCTCGGGAGCCTTTGGCCGTCGGTCGAGGGACGGGCCGGGGCGCCACAGCGTCGCCCCCTGGTGTTCGGGAGCGGCGTTGCCGACCCGTTCCGGGTGATTGACGGAGGCAGACACGGGCTCAGCTTACGTCCCGTCTCATTTGACCCGGCGCTGTGGAAACGCTCGGCCCAGCGCCTCCGCGATGGAAATGAGAAGCGGAGGGACTCCTTTATCAGTGGAGCAGATAGCAGCCCTCCTCCCGTGTACGCGCTGGGAATGTGCAGCGCTCCTGCGCAGCGGGGGCCATAGCTAATGCTCTTGCCGCTCTTCTGATCCGCCCCTCCCTCCTGCGGGCTCCTCTGTGGGCTCCCAGGGGCTGGTCCCATCTGTCTCAGAGGGACACTGTTCCATGTGGTGCCTGTGTCAGGTTTTCGGTCACGCCCCTGTGCCATGCGGTATTCAATGCTAATGCACAGAGAGGTGCACTGTGGACTGGCTGGGGCAGTACTGGACTGGCATGGGTGGCAGTGTAGTGTAATGGTTAGGGAACTGGGCTTGTAGCCAAAGGTTGCTGGTTCAATCCCCAGGTGGAACACTGCCGTTGTACCCTTGAGCAAGGTACTTAACCTGAATTTGCTTTAATAAAAATATCCAGCTGTATAAATGGATTGAATGTAAAGAAAAATGTAAACTGTGTAAGTCGCTCTGGATAAGAACGTCTGCTAAATGCCGTAAATGTAAAATGCAGTAGATTTCATTGCTAACGCACGGAGCAATTTCACTGCCCTGGCTGGGTCAGTATTATTCAATCCTAATGCACAGAGCGGTGCCCTGTGAACTGGCTGGATCCACGGTGTTTAATTCTAACGCACAGAGCTGTTTCACATTCAAATATTCAAATATGTGAAGTCATGTACAGGTGCATTTGCTCCCAGGGGGGGAGCCTGCGCAGAAGTGCCGACGCTTCAGCGACGCAGAGCAGCTCTCCCTGTAAGCAGAGAGGCCTGTCTAATCTTTCATACGGCGGCAGAACAGGAGCCGGGCCTGGGCGCCCGCTCCTCCCCCCCTCCCAGCTGCTCCCTGACAGAGGGAGACTCGCCCGCCCGTCCTGCCTCCGTGCACAGGGCCGCTCCGCCCGACAGGGCTGCCACCTGAATCAGCCGCCCCTCTCCCAGCGCCCCCGCCTCGCCTCTGAGCGAGCTCCGTTACGACGCCCGGAAGAGCCCGTGCTTCCCTTCAGAGCGGTACGGGGGCATTTCCGTACTCTAACATTGACACAGGGCCCACTAAGTTGTGATTCCCCCCCTCAAATAAGGGTTCACGTTTGTCTGCTTTAAAGTCTCTGCGCTGGGCCCAGCCATCCACGTGCAGGTTTAGTGGAGCCTAACCGTGAGAAAGCAGGGGTAATCAAAGCGAGTGCGAGCCCTTTGAATGGGGCTTTCGGGGAAGCGCCACGTGTGTGAGTTATTCCGCTGTGGGTAATAGCAGCTGCCTCCGGGCGCGTTGAGGGAATACGAGGCGTTGCAGCGCCGGAGCGGGGTCGTGGATCCCCTCGGCTGGCGGCGGTGTGGGCCGTGCCTGGGCTCCCTGCGCTCCGTGCGGATTCACCGAGGTTCCGAGGGCCTGCAGGCACCGCGCGCCCTCCTGCTTCCTGGTGCTCTGTGGAGCTCCTCAGCCAACCAGGCTAACCCGCGTAACCAGGGGCAACGTAACCAGGGGCAGCGTAACCAGGGGCAGCAACCAGGGGCAGCGTAACCAGGGCCAACGTAACCAGGGCCAACGTAACCAGGGCCAACGTAACCAGGGCCAACGTAACCAGGGGCAGCGTAACCAGGGGCAGCGTAACCAGGAGCAACGCAGACAGAAAGGTGGCACCGATGCGCTGCAGAAGGAGCTCTGCTCTGGAGTTCACGGAGGCGTCCAGCTGCAGTTCCTACGCTCTCCACACGGGCGTCTGCGTTTCACTGCATGTTTATGAACAGCCCTGGATGGACCGCCCCCTCCCCAGGACCGGCCCTGCACTCGTGTCCGCGCCCCTCAAGTGTCTATCTGAGCCTCTGACCGCTGAGAGAGGGATCCGAGCACGGAGAGGGGTCAAAGGTCAGGGGTCAGAGGGCAGTCTTGTCAGAGGGGGGGTCGGGGGTCAATGCATGTAAGCATGTGTGGCGTGCTGCTTGTGTTTGTGAAGCGTAGCTCAGCGCTGTTGGATCAGGGGAGGGTGGTGAGCTCGCCCGCGCGTTAGATACGGAGAGGCGGAGCTTACAGGCAGGGGGTCTTGCCATCGTTGTTGTGCCCGGGGCGTGACTGCAGCTCTCACTCACACCCTTTCACCGTCTCCCCTCCCTGCAATCCCCGCGTAGAATCTGGCCAGCCGCACAGTACCGCTGCCATGGCAACAGCCTCCTCCAGCAGCTGCTGTCTCCGCCGCCGCCTCCTCCTCCAGCCTCCAGCCCCCAGCACTTTCTGTCCACTGGGGGCCTCGAGGGGCCCATGTCCGCCCCAGTCCTGGGGCCCTGCAGCCCCCGGGCCCTCTCCCAAAGTGGCAACCCCTTCCACTGGAGGTAAGACTGCTGTGCTTGTGTGTGGGACACCCCCCCTCCCTCAACTAACACAGTCTGACCTCCCCACCGGGGCACTGGTGCCTCATCAGAGCATGCGGGCCTGTCTGTGTCTGTCTGTGTGTCTGTGGGACCTTCGTATCACGTCCCGAAGAGGCGGCGAACTCCCTGTGGTGACATTGTGAAAAATTGAACAGTTTTTTTGCCAGAAACAAACAAGAAGGCTTTGATTGGCTCGGTGAAGTTGCGGTTTGGCGGACTCGTCGTGGCGTTACCCTGGATGGCTAATAAGCACCAGCGTGGTGTCAGCACTGTGTGTTCTGGGTAATTATCCCAGGGGCTCCTTGTTTGCCTTGATCGGGCGGCGCGCTCCGGTCTGATGACACTAATTGCTGAGCGGGCCGAGCAGCGGTAATGCCTGTGGGCGTTCTCCGGCTGGCGGGCCGCGCGGCTGGGGGAGCGCACGCACAGCGAGAGAGAGACACGCGCGTCCAGGAGAAAAGGACGGGAGGAAACGCTTCCTTTTCATTCCATTGCGGCGGAGACCGCGACTGGTAATGGGCACTGAGCCGTGAGCTGAGTCTGATCGCCTGATCCTGTGTGTGTGTGTGTGCGTGTGTGTGTGAGTGAGTGTGTGTGTGTGTGTGTGAGCACGTGTGTGTGCGTGTGTGTGTGTGTGTGTGTGTGTGTGTGTGTGTGAGCACGTGTGTGTGTGTGTGTGTGAGCACGTGTGTGTGCGTGTGTGCATGTCTGAGAGTGCGTGTGTGTGAGCACGTGTATGCGTGCGTGCGTGTGTGTGTGTAAGAGAGAGAATGTGTGTGTGTGTGTGTGTGTGTCTGTGTACGTGTGTGTGCGTGTGCATGTCTGATAGTGCATGTGTGTGAGTACGTGTGTGCGTGCGTAAGAAAGAGTGTGTATGTATGTATGTGTGCACGCGAGCATGTGTGTGTGTGTGTGTGTGTGCGTGTGCGTGTGCGTGTGTGCGTGTGTGTGTGTGCCTCCCTCGACGTGCCCGATCGCGTGTGCTCTGGGAGGCCGGGCCCGGCTGTGTGTCCCACTCAGACAGGAGCACGTGAGACGGAGAGATGGCGGCTGCTGTGGACGAGGAAGTGACGCTCCCTCCAGCACTGTCTCTGTCTCGCCCAGAACCGGCCTGCTCCAGGCCCAGCACTGCCAGCCTGCGGTGGCTAGACACGTCATTACCAGTGCTGTCCTTCCACCTTCAGGGAGCTCTCTTCCTGTTGCAGGACAGGGGCATTGTGGGAATGCTCTTGTGTTCTCTATTCTTAGCCCTGCTGAGTGGAGAGCGTGCTCAAAATCACCTCAAACGCCCCCCCCCCCTCCCCACCCAGGCTGCCTCAGTGAGTAGGATTATTTATGCACACAGCCATTTCTCTAAAACGTGGAGCTGAAGTGTAGAAGCCTCTCAGAGTGCTGTTCTCTCTGCTCCAGGTGATGCCGCGCTGGCAGCACACAGCAGGGCAGGATGAGCTGCAACACGTGAGCTGTCAGGCCTCCTCTCTGTTTGGTGCTTCTCTGCTGCTGCAGTGTGGGTTAGTGTGTAGACACAGTGTGGGTTAGTGTGTAGATACAGTGTGGGTTAGTGTGTAGACAGTGTGGGTTAGTGTGTGAGACGCAGTGTGGGTTAGTGTGTAAGATGCAGTGTGGGTTAGTGTGTAGGGCGCAGTGTGGGTTAGTGTGTAGGGCGCAGTGTGGGTTAGTGTGTGAGACGTAGTGTGGGTTAGTGTGTGAGACGCAGTGTGGGTTAGTGTGTAGGGCGCAGTGTGGGTTAGTGTGTGAGACGCAGTGTGGGTTAGTGTGTAAGATGCAGTGTGGGTTAGTGTGTAGGGCGCAGTGTGGGTTAGTGTGTGAGACGTAGTGTGGGTTAGTGTGTGAGACGCAGTGTGGGTTAGTGTGTAGACGCAGTGTGGGTTAGTGTGTAGGGCGCAGTGTGGGTTAGTGTGTAGACAGTGTGGGTTAGTGTGCAGACAGTGTGGGTTAGTGTGCAGGACGCAGTGTGGGTTAGTGTGTAGGGCGCAGTGTGGGTTAGTGTGTAGGGCGCAGTGTGGGTTAGTGTGTAGGGCGCAGTGTGGGTTAGTGTGTAGACACAGTGTGGGTTAGTGTGCAGGACACAGTGTGGGTTAGTGTGCAGGACACAGTGTGTGGGTTAGTGTGTAGGGCGCAGTGTGGGTTAGTGTGTAGGGCGCAGTGTGGGTTAGTGTGTAGACAGTGTGGGTTAGTGTGCAGGACGCAGTGTGGGTTAGTGTGTAAGATGCAGTGTGGGTTAGTGTGTAGACAGTGTGGGTTAGTGTGTAGACAGTGTGGGTTAGTGTGTAGACACAGTGTGTGGGTTAGTGTGACACTCTCTGGCCACACACTCCTGTAGTCGTGACACTGCAGACAGAGGGAACACTTCACACAGACAGGACACTCCGTGCCCGCGGCGGAGGGGGGGGGGGGACACCGAACACCACATTTATTCAGCAGGTCGGCCCGCGGTGTCCTCATCGTAACAGATACTGTTTACGACCTGCGGGCGCTCCCCAATTTCACAAATGCTGCTTTGCACTTTTTCCTCCCGCCCGGCGATGCCCCATGGATATAAATTTCAGCGAAAACATGTCAGGAACGAGTCACCGCGTTGGACACAGTCCAGCGGGAAAACGTGAGTTTAGGACTCGGAAAGTTCCGATGGTCGCCGTCTCTGGCAAGTCCCCTCTGCGTCAAAACGGCGCGCGCTTTGGGAACACGCTTCGGGAACGAGCTTTGGGAACGCGCCTGTGGATGAGACGCACACGCTCACGCGTCCAGCCGATCGTCCGATCGCTCTTCTCAGGGGGGGGGCCTCTGTCAGCTGTCTCGGCAGTCCCACGGGACCAGGCGGCCTCGGGTTCCCCTCTGCGCCCCGCCCGCGCGCCCTTGGCTTTTAATGAGCCGTCGTTTATGGCAGACACGTGGCCGTGGCGCGTCCGCTCGGCCGAGCTCCGTTACGGATGCACCCGAGGCTGGCGTGAATAGCGCACGGACCCCCACTCTGTCACGCCGCTCTCACTCCGGCCCTCTCCTGACGGGCTGACGGCTGGCTGCCGGTCAGTGTGGACGTGTGGTCACATCTTAACTTAACCGTGCGTTTCTCTTGGTTACGGGGCCTCCCTGGAGAGTGACGTGACAGGGGGGATTACGGGTAAATGAGAACTCGTGGCCGGTGATGGCGGCGACTCTTGTGCGGTGTTGTTTTTTTTTTTGCTTTTTTCTCCCATGAACAGGAAGTAATCAGTCTCCATTGAAAATGATGACTTCCTTCCCCGATGACTTCCTGCTTCGTTTCACCCCGATGCGTCCCTGTGCTTACGCTAACCCTAACGCTAACGTTGTACCATGGGGTGGTGTTGGTGCATTTCCTTCCCTCTGACTTAAAGACGGCCGCTTGTCTGCCGTGATCGGCATCGTCGCCTCAGTCAGTCATGGCGGGAACACGCGAATGACCACGATTGCGTGTCCTCCGTACATAATCCCGAATGCCCCGTACGATTGTCTGTGCGTAGGTGTGAAAGTGTCTCACGCGCGTGCAGCGTGGCCGTACAGGAAGTGTGTGCGAGTTCAGGAAGTGCGCGGCGTCTCAGACTCCACACGTGGGATGAGCGTCATCACTCTCCCAGTGACACAGGGAGAGGGCGACGTTGACCAGGGACCTCGGACCCAGTTCACAGAAATCTGAGGCAGCTCTGGTGGCGTTTGAAGAACGATCGTGAGCGCAGCGTTCACAGAGGCTGCTGGGCAGCAGCGTTCTCTCGAGACGCAGTGGAGGAGGAGAGTGCCACTGGGGGAATCGTATTACATTCATCAGTAAAATGCTGATATTATTTTTTCTTTTATTGACCTTTTCGAGTGTGTTTGTATTTGCTATTATACCTGATGAAAGAGCCCATCAGGTATAATCACCATAATGGGCCAGCTATAAATGATACCCTTGGGTATAATGGCTACAGCCAAGTGTACAGCCACTCCCGGTCTCAGGAGTAATCCTTTGCATTGTGCGTGTGTGTGTGTGTGTGTGCATGTGCGTGGGTGTGCAAGCGTTGCAAGCTGTTGTCATTCTGTGACTCACCCTGGGGGACCGTCCATCGTGTGGCACTTCAACTCTAACCCGGATCGGAGGAGTACAGAATCCAATCACTCATCCTAAATCACACTCTCATGTCAGAACACAAACCATGATCCTCCCTTGAACAAATTATTATTATTATTTTTTTTCACATCAGTCAAGAGCAATTACAGATTATGATCCATAACGACAGCCTTTCCCTGAAGTCACCCTGACGATGAATCGGTGGCCAGTGAGGGTTTGGGGGCTCTGCTCCGCTTGCCCTGCCCCCCCCCCCCTCCACAGGGGCACAGGGCAGAGCGGCGTGGCTGAAATGCACTCGGGAGCCAAGGAAACCGCCGTCAGGGCACAGGCTGTTCCCAACGTGAGCAGGATGCACCTTTAAACGTGCGAGGAGAGGAGAGAGGAGAGGAGCTGTTCTGCTGTTCTGGAGGTGGAGGGTGTGTGGGAAGGAGGTGGAGGGGGGAGGGAAAGGGAGGGGGTGGGGAAAGGGGGAGGGAGAGGCAGAGTTAAGAGTGTGTGTGTGCGCGCGCGCATGTGTGCGTGAGAGGGAGCGCACACACACGCTGAGGCTGCTCAGACTAGCAGCGCCCTCGCAGACGGAGAGCAGCAGCATCTTTCCTTCCTTCCTGCCTCGCTTCGGTCCGTCCGTCCGTCCTCCCTCCCCCTGCCTCCCTGTGACAGCCATGTTGGCGGAGCCCTGCCGTCATGTCTGACTCCTTCTGGACCGTGCTCTGCAATTTCTCCCTGCCCGAGAGGAGCATGCTGCGCCGCTCCAAGAGGTACAGACCACACTGACCTCCTCTACTCCCTCTCTCCCTCTCTTCCTCTCTCCCTCTCTTCCTCTCTCCCTCTCTCCCTCTCTTCCTCTCTTCCTCTCTCCCTCTCGCTCTCTCCCTCTCTCCCTCTCTCCCTCTCTTTCACTCTCTCCCTCTTTTCCTCTCTCCTCTCTTCCTCTCTCCCTCTCTTCCTCTCTCCCTCTCTTTCTCTCCCTCTCTTCCTCTCTTCCTCTCTTCCTCTCTTCCTCTCTCCCTCTCTCCCTCTCTTCCTCTCTCCCTCTCTCTTTCTCCCACTCCCTCTCTTCCTCTCTTCCTCTCTCCCTCTCTCCCTCTCTCCCTCTCTTCCCCCCTCTTCCTCTCGCTCTCTCTCCCTCTCTTCCTCCCTCTTCCTCTCTCGCTCTCTTCCCCCCACTCTCTGTACCTTTCCTCTGTTGGGGCTGATTTGCTGTGAAGGTCAGGTTGCTGGATTTGCTAGTCCTCTGAGGGGGAAAATAAAAGGCAGGGAGTAGCCTGTGTGTGTGTGTGTGTGTGTGTGTGTGTGTCTGTACATGTGTGTGTTTGAGTGTGTGTGTGCGTATGTACATGTGTGCATATGTGTGTGTGCATGTGTCTGTTTGTACTAGTATGCTTCCTTGTGTGTCTGTGGCTGCCTGTGTGTGTGTGTGTGTGTGTGTGTGTGTGTTTGTGTGCATGCATGTTTCCTCGTGTGTCTGAGTGACTTACTTTGTTTGTGTGTGTGTGTGTGTGTGTGTGTGTGTGTGTGTGTGTGTGTGTGTGTGTGTGTGTGTGTGTGTGTGTGTGTGTGTGTGTGTGTGCATGTATGCTTACTCATGTCTGTGAGTGCCTGTGTGTGTGTGTATGTATGTGTGTGTGTGCATGTATGCTTCCTCATGTGTGCGCCTGTGAGTGCCTGTATGTGTGTGTACCAGGAGACGCCTCAGCTTTCTTTGTTTTTTTGTTCCATCAGATAGAGCCTCTTATCTCCCTCCCCTCTGTCTCACTCACTGTTAGGATGTGTGAGGAGGCAGAAAGCAGCATCCAGACGCCTGCTCTTATCAGCTCTGCCCAGCTCTCTGTCACCCCTGGGTCAGAACCAGGGCTGTGCTGCACTGGCGCTCCAGTGAGCACCTCCTGCCCTTACACACCAGAACCCAGCGCTCTCTCTCTCTCTCTCTCTCTCTCTCTCTCTCTCTCTCTCTCTCTCTCTCTCTCTCTCTCTCTCTCTCTCCCTCTCTCTCTCCCCCTCTCTCTCTCTCTCACCCCTCCTCTCTCTCTCTCACCCCTCCTCTCTCTCCCTCTCTGTCTCTCTCTCTCTCCCTCTCTCATCCCTCCTCTCTCTCTCTCTCTCTCTCTCTCTCTCTCTCTCTCTCTCTCTCTCTCTCTCTCTCTCTCTCTCTCTCTCTCTCTCTCTCTCTCTCTCTCTCTCTCTCTCTCTCTCTCTCTCTCTCTCTCTCTCTCTCTCTCTCTCTCTCTCTCTCTCTCTCTCTCTCTCTCTCTCTCTGCGTGTGTTTAACCGTGACGGTGCCGGGGTGCGGCAGAGCGCATAGCGACAGGGACAGGGCGCCGCGGCTCAGGGCCGTCTGCAGGTTTTACGGGCGCTCTGAGCGGACCAGTGCGGATTGCGGAGTGAAACGCAGGCTGCAGAGCGTGCGTGGGGTGGGGTTGAGCGGGTTCCCCATCCGCTGTTCTTTCGAGGGTCGGTGATGCTTGGGGAAGTGTGTCGGGAAACACCACGCGTCCGCGGCTGTCCTCCTCCAATGAGGCGCTGCCAGGGTTACGTGCTCCAAAGGGCCGTGTGACCCAAAGCGATGAGGGTTGTGTTTTAGGTAACGCGGTGTTGCGATCGCGCGGGCAGAGTTTGAGCGTCGCGGTACAGGGGGGTAACCCCGCGCTGAGGGGAGGGATGCGCTGCTGCGCTCGGGGCCCTGCGGTATTGATGGAGCCCCGTGGTTTACGGCTCAGGCGTCCCGCGTGAGAGCGAGAGGACGAGACCGCCGAGGCGCTGGCCTATCCTCCCTCCCCTCCTCCTCCCCTCCTCTCCTCCTCCCCTCCTCCCTCATCGCCCCCGTTTGATCGCTCCTGGCCGAACCGACCTCGTCCTCGTCCACGTGGGTGCCGACATCACCCTGTCCTCGTGAAGACCTGCCTGCCGTGCCCCCACCGCGCCGTGGGTTTAGAGGTCCGGCCGGGCCTCAGGCTGACAAAGCGCGCTCGCTAACCGCTAACCTCGTCTGACCGGGAAGGAATTGGAAAGCTCCGTGACTTTTTAACGCGCGCTCTTATCCGCAAGGATTGCCCGTGCCTCTCTCCCAGACCGTTGAGGATGCGATTTGAGGCCTCCCTCCCTCCTCCCTCCCTCCCTCCCTCCCTCCCTCCCTCCCCTTCCTGTGACTCACCCACTCGGCTAGTCGCGCTGCGTTTAGCCCCCGAGGCCGCCTGAAGCGTGCCTAATGCTTCGGATGTGCACAGGTGATGCAGCACCTGGTAACCGTAGCCTGGACTACAGCCACTCACAGAGCCCTCTCCCGTGAGGAGAGTGGGGGGGGAGCAGCAGGCTCCCTCCGTAGCTTAGGAAACACAGACGCTGACGTCATCTCTGTTGTTGCCTTATGCTGCGGGATCTTTCCCCCGGATCGCCTCAGGTGAAGCGCTGTGCTCCCATCATGTGACCGAAGCTAATTTTTTATGGAGCATAGAATCGGAAATCTATTTCTGAGTTAATGATCTTTTGCAGACCCGTGCGAGCTAATGCGCGCGAGTGTGAAGGAAGGAGGGAGGGAGGGAGGGAAGTAGTCTGGCTCTTCCACCTACACGGCTGTTTGTTTGCTCCCCGAAGGCTGCTGTCTGCCGTGGCCGACTCGGCGTCAGGGCTCTGTGATGTAAATGACACAGGAAGCCGGCCCTGCGCCCGTCTCCGCTCTCCTCAGAGGTGTATTTCTTTCTTTCTTTTATTTTTCTGATTTTACCCTGTTTTTCTCCCAATTTGGTAGCCACTTACCCGCTGTGCCTAGTTCAATCCCCCTTCCCCTATAGTTCGCTGCCGTAGTCCTGTGACCGGCGGTGACAAGGGCGTAGCGCTGCCTCCTCCGAGACAGCACTCGTCGTGCCGTCGACTGTAATTCCGGTACCCCAGAACCACTCCTGTCCCAGCGAACTGTGTGTGTGTCGGCTTCCCTCCCCCCTCCCTGGGGCGGACAGCCAATTGCCGCCCTGATGGCACTCCCGACCAGAGCAGACTCTGGCGCGATGGGGAATCGAACCCCCGTCGCCGTGGCCAGCGTCAGACGTTGAAACCACTAGACCACGCGGGAGGTGTATTTAACTAGCGGAACAAAAGGGCCTGGCCTTCTGCTAACGGGGGTGCAGAGCCCCAAGGGAGGCTTTTGGTCGTGCGTTCAGTCCCAATCCAGCGCTGGGAAAGGGAGGTGCCATTTAGCTGCAACGTGGCTGCGGATGAAGCGGCCCATCACTTGCAGATTGATGGCAGTCTGCGTGCAACCTGCGGCCCGGTTTTGACACTCTGCTTTGAAAAACAGCCGCAGAGATGGGGCTGAAAAAATGTGAGAGATTGTTCTGGAACATTAAGAAACCCCAGCGGTACACGGAGTGCACTTGCACTGTGTCTCTGACTCGCTGTCTCTGCCGCGACTGTCACAGTGCCGGCCTCTCTGTGTGCGTCTGCCCTCCCCCGTCTACCCCCTTCCCCTCTCTACACTCTCTTTTTCCTTCCCTCCCTCCTCTCCTCTCCCTCTTTCTGTCTTTTGCGCCTCATCTCTCACTCCCTCTCAATCTTTCACTTCCTCTTTACCTCGCTCTCCTTCATTCTCTCTCCCTTCTTTCTCCCTCACTCTCCCTTCCTCCCCTCTCCTGCTCTCCCCTTCCGTCTCTCCCCATTCCTCCTCTCTCTCGCCTTCACTATCGCCTCCCCTGTCTCTTTCCCCTCCCTCCCTCTCTCCCTCCCTCCCTCTCTCCGTCTCTCAGCAGATGAGCTAGGCTGAATTATTAATGCCGCTCTGCTGAGGGAGGAAGTGTTCATCACTGAGAACAGGCCACCTGTGTAAGCCGGTCAGCGATCCCCGGCCCCTGCAGAGGGGTGGTCTCTGGGTCTGTGCCGTCTCAGAGGGGACACCTCTCTGAGCTCCCTCCCCGTAACAGCGGCCTTCTAACGTGTAGGGGCCGCGTTCAGACAGCGGCGTGCACCTGTGTGGAAAAGGCCGCCAAGCCCCGAGAGTGGCGGGGAAACGTACGCGCTCTGACACGTTTGCCCGGCGACGGCCGACACGGACGTCCGCTCTCGGGTCCGTGCGAGGGGTTGACCGTGTCGACCCTCGTGGCTCCGCCCGCACCGGAGCTGGCGGGTGGGGTGGGCTCAGCTCTCCCTCACGGTGGAGCTGAGCGAATGGGCCAGAGCCCACACTGGGCCTCCATTAGCCAGCCAGCGCTGCAGTCAGGATGCACAGCGGGGCGCTGAGAGGGTTCCCAGTGGGCTCGGCGCCTTCCATCCCACTCTGTAATCATGAGAACACGGCAGCGGCAGTTGTTTTATGAGCCAGTGCGAGACCCCCGCTCATGCGTGTCTACAGATGAGATCCCGGGACGAGGAGCACGGAGGCCGTCTCTCCGGGCGGGGCGCGGGCGGGGCGGGGCGGGCGGCGGGCGGGGGCGCGCTGGTCCTACCCCCACCCCCACTCCTCGCGGTGTCCGCCATGTCGATGAAGACATGGTTTGTCACCCGTCGCGTTGAGCTAGGCCGTTTTTATGTTCTACATGGCCACTGCGACACACTCAAAAGCGCTGAGCCAGTAGCCCCCGTACACTGTCCTCGCTCGCTATGAACTTGTGAGAGCGACTTGCTTTCACCGTCCCGTGAGCTCCCCTTCCCGAAATCGTGAGTGTGAGCGAGAGCAGCGCCCGTGTGCTTATCGGAGGTGTCCTCGAGCGGTCTCTGCTCTCCGGCGGTGGAAAACGGAGCGCGGCATCTCGACATCTGAAGGCACATCTTCTTCCTGCTCTCCCCTACCCACTTATATTTATCCGCCTTTGTTTTCCTGCCAGTGAGTTGGGATTTTACAAGTGTTTATCCTCGCAAAACAGGCACCGCTGTGCGTATTTGTTCTGTCGAAGCCGTTAAAGAATGTACACCCCGTACCGTCCCTGCATGGCCCCTACTTCCGCCCACCTCCCCACACACACACACACGCACACACGCACGCACACACACACACACACACACACACACACACACACACACACACACACGCACACACACGCGCACGCATAGACACACACACACTTGTACACACAAACACGCACACATGTAGCACGCACACACACACACACACACACACACACACATGCGTACACACAAGCACGCATAGACACACGCGCATGTAGCACGCACACGCACACACACGCACACACACACACACACACACATGCACACATGCGTACACACAAGCACGCATAGACACACACGCGCATGTAGCACGCACACACACGCACACACACACACACACACACACACACACACACATGTAGCACGCACACACACACACACACACACACACACACCCACAAATAAGTGGCAATCAGAAGAGCCCCAGGCGTCCTCCGGCTGTGCCGTCATCATCGCCGCCCCCGCTCCCCATCAGGAGGCCGAATCCGAGGCCAATCTGCTGAAAAACAATCGAGTGCTGATTGTGTCTGCGCCGCGGTCCCGCGCCCCGTCCCATTCCCCCCGCGCCCCGTCCCATTCCCCCGCGCCCGTCCCATTCCCCCGTGCCCCGTCCCATTCCCCCCCCATTCGCCCCCTCCCATCCCCCCCCCGCGCCCCGTCCCATTCCCCCCGCGCCCCGTCCCATTCCCCCGCGCCCCGTCCCATTCCCCCCCGCGCCCCGTCCCATTCCCCCGCGCCCGTCCCATTCCCCCCCGCGCGCGCCCTTCCACCGCCGCCTCTAATGACCAAACGACCGCCTCTCGCATCGATCTCGCCCGCCTGTCACAGTGATCACACTTTCTCTCTTCCCGCCGCGCTTATCAGAGAGGGACAAAGGCAGGTGTTCAGGCCCCGCTTCGTCCAGACACACAGCGCGGCGGCGGGTCCAGGCACCGCCTGCCGTTTAGACACTTCTCTTCAGCGGGGCGGGGGGTGGCAGATGAGGGATTGATTTTTATTCTCCTTGTATTATTCTCCCGCTCCTTTTCCTGGGGTGCGATTCAGCCCGACGCGAAGCCTTCAGAAGGAAGAAGGCCGCACACTGAGCGCTCGGGGAATCAATGGCCAGCCGCTCAATCGATCAGCCGCTCAGCCATTCATGGCCAAGGAATCGACGGCCAACCGCGGAGAGGAGTCGGGCGGATCGTTTCTGAAACGCTGTGGCGGAGTCGCTCGGTCAGAGGGACGTTCCTGTCGGCCGCTGCCGTCGCTGCGTGACGCGGCGTGAGCACACAATCGCTGGAAAAGTGGGTCGTCTCCGACGGTCTGCCCCACTTCTGTTTGTGCCAATCCAGACCTGACTGAGCGCACGCGTTCCTGGCCCGCCGGAGAGTCGCCGTAACGTAACTGAGGGCACCCGGGTGCTCACATCGTTTTATTTAGCGTGCGAGCAATCTGCGACTGCTGACTTTCGGTCAGTTTTATTTGGACACCAGCTCAACTTCGAAGCCCAGACCCAAGATTCGAACGGGACGAACGTCGTAAATCGCCGATTCTTTGAGAGCGCAATCTTTTGAGGCACGCCGAACCTCCCTGGAGAATTGTGGCTGCCTGACAGCTTTTTCGAAAAGGCCTCCACGATCGCACTAATTCATTTATGGCGAGGGCTTCGTTGCCTGTTCCAAAAGCTCGTGCAGCTTCGCCGCGCTGACACAGAGGAAAGCTGGAAACCGCGACGAACACAAAGTAGTCTGTTTAAGCGAGGGAGCTGATGTTGCCTCGGCAGGCATGTCAGCAGGGTTCCACCGGTCCTGTGTCTCGTACAGAACGAACGCGCAACTATGCGCAAAAAATCACGCCGGGGCGAAAGCGGAGAACACACTGTACTGTGTTCATCGTTAACAGATGTTAAGTTGTTAACGTGGAACTAATTTGCGTTGCTCGAGAGGCCTGGAGCCGCGGGCCCGATGGAAGCGCTTGGACTCCAGCAGCTGAACGGAGAAGGCAAAGCAACGGCAGCAGGTGTGGATTGATAATGGGAACATGGTGAATTAGTGTTAATGGGGTCCACCCATCTGTTAGCGCTCGCCACGCCGGCTTGCTCTTAATGCCGATTCGACTGCAAGCCCCGTCGGCCAAATCGCTGTTTGCTACGACGATCGCGATGATTATCGAGACTCCATCCGTGCGGTGATCGATCACGTCGCGTTTCGCCAGGTTCGCCCCGGCTGCCCTGCTGCACCTGGTGCATCGGCGCAAGGGGCTCCTCGCTCGAACGGAGGGCTGTTCGCGCGAGGCTCGTGTGCGCTTCTGAGCCGGTTCCCTGGGAAATCTTTGAACCGACAGCCCAGACATCTGACCATCTGTTAGGAAATGCGTCGTGAAGTGCGTACGCGCTCGATTGATGAACGCCATCGGCGCTGCTTTGATTTGCGATGCGCGCGCACACGTTTGACCCTGGCTCCATTGAAGCAGACCTTTGAATTCAGCTGTTTTAGTTCAGAGGCAAGCCTGCAGTGAATCGTTTTCGGTAGATGCGCGGTGCATCGTGGAATGTTTCAGTGATGGAGAGCCAGCTGCAGCCAGTCTGAGTTTGACTCTCCTATCTGGGTCTGGCTTTAAGTCAGAGGGGGTCAGGAACAAAGAAAAGCTCTTTTTGCTGACAGATGTAAGAGAACTCCTCTCCGAAGGTATGTCTCATGGTGCCACGGATCTAAAGCAGAAGATCCCTGCTTGTTAAAATCACAGAAGGAGGTCCCGGTTGCACAGCTGGCCCGGTGTGTGTATAATGCTGCCGTCCCCCTGGTGTTGAGGTTATTTTCCCATGCATCCCAACGCCACACAACTCCCGGCGAATCCCAGTCCTTTCCTACTAAACCCACCCAGAGTCCCTTGGGGGCCCCTCTCACCGCCGTTTCTGCGCCTCTGTCGCTCCCGCGCTGAACGCCTCCCGGTGCGATCTCCGCCCGCGCTCTTGCAGAAGGTGGCGGGGAGCTCTCGCACGTGGGACGTGTGCAAAGCGCGTGTGAGTGCTTCACACCAGCGCGCTCTCTTATCCACCAAATCCATCAGATTTCACATTTCAGCGAGAGAGACTGCACTGGGAAGTGTGTGTGTGTGTGTGTGTGTGTGTGTGTGTGTGTGTGTGTGTGTGTGTGTGTGTGTGTGTGTGTGTGTGTGTGTGTGTGTGAGTGTGAGTGAGAGAGAGTGGGAGTGTGTGTGAAGGAGAGAGTGGGAGTGTATGTGTATGTGTATGTGTGTGTGTGTGTGTGTGTGTGAGTGAGAGTGAGAGAGAGTTGGAGTGGGAGTGTTTGTGAAGGAGAGAGTGGGGTGTGTGTGTGTGTGTGTGTGTGTGTGTGAGAGAGAGAGAGAGTGGGCGTGTGTGTGAAGGAGAGAGTGAGTGTGTGTGTGTGTGTGTGTGTGTGTGTGTGTGTGTGTGTGTGTGTGTGTGTGTGTGTGTGTGTGTGTGTGTGTGTGTGTGTGTGTGTGTGTGTGTGTGTGTGTGTGTGTGTGTGTGTGTGTGTGTGTGAGAGAGAGAGTGGGAGTGTGTGTGTGTGCGTGCGTGCGAGTGGGAGTGAGGTTCATGTGTAAATATGAGTGTTTTTAACTGCGCTGCCACACATTGGTATGGTATTTGAATCTGAATGTGGATAGGGGTTTAACTCCGAGGCGCTGTCAGTCACGGGCTCTCAGGTACCCCGGCGACAGGGCAGAACCTGAACGCTTCGGCTGTGAAATAACCCAGCCGAGCGGAGGAGGAAAACCAGCTGCTAATTAATCCTGCATTCCTTGGCATTAGGCACGGCGAAAAAACGGTTCCTCTCTCAATTACTGTAATTAAGGCATAGCTTTCATTTCACACCGACGACTCCGCACAGCTGCTCTTTATTAGTCGCACATTTAGTTTCTCTCTTGTCGTTTATTTATTCACCTTTTTCGTGGGCAGGATCAATTGTGCTGTCGTTCGTAGTTACACTTCTGTCTTTGTAATCACTGCAAAAATAAATAAATAAATGCGGCTAATAAGTGTAGTCGGTTTAATAAAAGCCTGCGTCGCATCGATCTTTTACACACCTCTGCTTTTATAACATCAATAAATGCACTGCGTTTCCATCGCGTTGTTATGCGGCGTCTCCGTTCTGGCGAGTGCGGTTGATGGATGTTGCGTTACACGCTCAAGAACAGCCTTGCACAGTGGATTGAGCCATTGGCTAATGTGGTGTGACGTGCTGGTGAGCGCGTTGGGAATAATGCATGCCGGTGTGGAGTCTCGGCGGCCTCTGCTTTCTTTGGCGTGTCGTGGCACTCGTGTGCGGAGCCGAATGGGAAAGGACAACTTGTCATTCCGACTCAACTCAACGGGTGAGAGCGTCGTGTCTTTAGTGTGCCGGGGTAACGGCGGTGGCGCTGAACAAGACATCGGGTGAAACCGCCGTCCTCGTAAACACAAATGGTCACAGGCATGTACATGCACACTACCGTACACACACACACACACACACACACACGCGCGCAGTCCCGTTGACACACCCATATGTACATTACTGTACACACACACATAAGTGCACTCCTATACACACACACACACACACACACACACACACATACTCTCTCTCACACATACACACACACAATCTCACTGACACACACACACACACACTCTCACACACACAATCTCACTCACTCACACTCACACACACACAATCTCACTCACTCACTCTCACACACACACACACACACACTCACACACACAACACACACACACACACACACACACACACACACACACACACACAAGCCATCAGACGCAGATCGGTGTTCACTGCCCAGCTCATATCTAAGGCTGCAATAAGACCCACACACAGTCTTCCTGCTGCTGCCGCCTCTGCACAGAGAGAGAGAGACGCGCGCTGAACTCAGCAGCAGGCTGATAAAGGAGCGAGAGCCATTGTGGAATATTAAAGACCCGTCTTTCACCAGCCGGTGGACTGAGTCACATTGTGTTCGCCTGTTAATCGAGGAGCAGAGAGCGAGGGAGAGTGACAGAGCCAGGGACGAGGCAGGCGCAACAATACCCCCCGCAGAGAGAAGAGCCTTCGCTCACCAGTGCCCAGCTCCCAGCTCCTCAGCGCTTCACCGCTGTGTTCATGATCTGCCGTGCGGGACAAAGACTTCAGCGCATTCCTAACCGTCCTGATGTTCCTCCTTCACTGCTCGCACCCCACGGATGCATTAAGATTATTTTACCTGCACCGCGCTGATCTCATCCTCTTACGTACCGTAGAACTAAAGCCCCCTCGGTTCAGTTTCACCCCCTCATTTATATCTCCTGCCCCCAAATTGCTTCTCATGGGCCCTCAGGGACTGTGTGGGGACCTCACTTTCCGCTTTCCCTTACAGCGTCTCCGGCCACAAGCATTCACCAGACGCCCAGAGCAGTGGTTTATTTGTTATTTTCACACATGGGCGTCGTACGGAAGCGTTGTTTTTGTTTGTTTGCGGTCCCGCGTTGAGCACACGGGGCACACGCTCGCACGCTATGTAGAAGAATGCGGCGGACCGGCCGCCCTGGCCTCAGCAGGTAGCGCCCGGCGGAGATCGAACGCTAATCCTCCGGGAAAGAAAAAAGAGCGCAATAATAAAGAGGCTCGCTTGAGATTGGCACCCGCCCGAGCACCACGCCAGTAGGCGTAATGACAATCGCAGTGTAATTATCTCATTTCCCCTCTCTCCCTCTCTCTGAAGGGGCAGGAATGCTAATGTTTTCTGAAGGCTCCATGTTTTTTTTCTTTTTTTCTCAATTGCAATTTGGCAGATATGACCCCATCCCGCCGTGTGCCGAATCTCATTAGAGCTTTCTCTCGGCGTGAACCGGCCTGCGGCCGATCCCATCTCCCGGTGATCGTATCGCGTGCGCGCTGTTGACAGGCTTTATTTGGGATTTGTGAAAGGCTGGATGGGGGGGATGGGATGGGATGGGGACGTCAGAAGCAGATTTTCCTCTCCCCCGCGCCCCACAAAGGTCTTTGCCCCCAGGGCTCTGAGTGAGACCGCTTCAAAAGCACCCCCCTCCCCGGGTGTTACAGAAGCCGCCGTCGGGCGGGGGGGGGGGTGACATCGGGCGGGGTCGTTTCATGCGTGGCCAGAGCGAGAGGGGCTTCTCCATCAGCCGGGAGGAGCTGTAAACACGGGCCTCGGCCGTTTGGCGCAGTGGAGGTGGCGGTCGGGGGGCGTGGGCTGCAGTGGAGCTAAGTGGGGAGGAGGGCTCCTCGGCGCGGAGCGGAGCAGAGCTGCGGCGGGGACTCCCTGTTCCCCCCGCAGCCCTCCGGTCTCGCTACATTTACCACCATCTGAACACCGCACCGGCGGCAGTGTGGTGTAACGGTTAGGGAACTGGGCTTGTAACGCAAAGGTTGCAGGTTCAATTCCCAGGTGGGGGTACACCGTTGTACCCTTGAGCAAAGGTACTTAACCTGAATTGCTTCAGTTAATATGCAGCTGTATAAATGTAAACTGTAAGTCGCTCTGGATAAGAGCATCCACTGAATGCCTGTAATGTAGTGTAATGCACTGGAGAGATCCTGTGCCACCTGAAAGGAAACATTTGAGAGATGTGCTCCCCAGAACTGTCTGTCTGAAATGTGTTCTGGGGAATTGAGTCACATTTTGCCCCCTGGGTTTTTGCGAGCCTGTGTTGTTTTATGAGTCTGCGTTCAGGTCGGGTGTGTGCTGGTCGCTCCCAGGCGTTGAGCTGTTTTCCGGTGTCTCTCCCGCTGCCTGGCTTCCCCCTAACGTGCAGCTTTGTTTTTCTCTGTTTTCCCTCCAGCTGTCGAACCAGCAACAGGAAGAGTCTGATTGTGACGTCCAGCACCTCGCCCACCCTGCCTCGCCCGCACTCGCCACTACATGGACACCCAGGTGAGCGACACACACACACACACACACACGTGCACACAGACACGCACACACGCACACACGTACATGCGCACACCCTCACACACACACACACACACACACACACACACGCACACACGTACATGCACACCCACACACACACACACACACACACACACACACACACACGCACACTCAACAGAATGTGCACACCCACACGCACACACACACCTTCCGCAAATGTGCACATCGAAGGAGCACAGATTTATATTTGTGCCGCCTCATTGGGTTAAAATATTCATGTCAAATGTTAGGACAGCAGTCTGAAGACGATCGGTGAGATTTTCCCCTGGTTTGATAGATCGGCTCGGTCGTGCCTGCGATCAGCACACTGAACAATAGGAGCTCGGACTGAGATTCATCCGTTTTAAAGAGCCCAGGAGTTGCCATGGCAAACAGCACGTGACGCTCGCAGATATGGAAGTGAGAGAAGCCCAGCAGAGTGCTCGGTGACTCACGCTTTCCCTCCTCTCCTCGCTCAACGCCATTATCTCCCGCCGCGGGAATGCCAGGCAGAGCGTCTCCTCCTCCCACAGGAGAGGGGGTTCCAAATCGGGGTCAGAGGTCGCGCTGCCTGCGTCACGTCAGGCTCTTCTCTACTGACGCAGCAGCAGGGTCCAGAGTCCCTGTCTACACAGCCCCTCTCTGTCCCCAGCCCTCTCAAACCCACGTCACTCTGTCCCCAGCTCTCAAACCCACGTCACTCTGTCCCCAGCTCTCTCAAACCCTCGTCACTCTGTCCCCAGCTCTCAAACCCACGTCACTCTGTCCCCAGCTCTCTCAAACCCTCGTCACTCTGTCCCCAGCTCTCAAACCCACGTCCCTCTGTCCCCAGCCCTCTCAAACCCACGTCACTCTGTCCCCAGCTCTCTCAAACCCTCACTCTGTCCCCAGCTCTCAAACCCACGTCACTCTGTCCCCAGCCCTCTCAAACCCACGTCACTCTGTCCCCAGCTCTGTCAAACACACGTCACTCTGTCTCCAGCCCTCTCAAACCCACGTCACTCTGTCCCCAGCTCTGTCAAACACACGTCCCTCTGTCCCCAGCCCTCTCAAACCCACGTCACTCTGTCCCCAGCTCTGTCAAACACACGTCCCTCTGTCCCCAGCCCTCTCAAACACACGTCACTCTGTCCCAGCCCTCTCAAACCCACGTCACTCTGTCCCCAGCTCTGTCAAACCCACGTCACTCTGTCCCCAGCTCTGTCAAACCCACGTCCCTCTGTCCCCAGCCCTCTCAAACACACGTCCCTCTGTCCCCAGCCCTCTCAAACCCACGTCACTCTGTCCCCAGCTCTGTCAAACACACGTCCCTCTGTCCCCAGCCCTCTCAAACACACGTCCTCTGTCCCCAGCCCTCTCAAACCCACGTCACTCTGTCCCCAGCTCTGTCAAACCCACGTCCCTCTGTCCCCAGCCCTCTCAAACACACGTCCCTCTGTCCCCAGCCCTCTCAAACACACGTCACTCTGTCCCCAGCCCTCTCAAACCCACGTCACTCTGTCCCCAGCTCTGTCAAACCCACGTCACTCTGTCCCCAGCTCTGTCAAACCCACGTCCCTCTGTCCCCAGCCCTCTCAAACACACGTCCCTCTGTCCCCAGCCCTCTCAAACCCACGTCACTCTGTCCCCAGCTCTGTCAAACACACGTCCCTCTGTCCCCAGCCCTCTCAAACACACGTCAGGGGCCACACATGGAGGACAGAGGGTTACAGGGTTACATACGGTCTGAGGCCGTCTTTAGTGCGGTTGCATCTCTCATATTAGCGCATTTCCTATACTTTATTTAATGTCATCCTTTTTTATCATGTCATCTTTTATCGGTTGCGGTTGTGTTTTGATTACGGGCTGATTAACGGTTGATTCTTGATTTTATTTATGTGTTTATTTGCAAAATGTACTATTATTACAGTGTTAAAAAACAAGGATCAGATGCATTGCATGAAGTCTTTGTCGCTAAAGGCTCATTTCCAACACCCTGTCCCCAATGAACTACAGACACCAGACAAGAGTAAAATGTTATATTTTACACATTCATTTATAGAATTGCTGTTTGACTCAAGCAGTTGAGGCATCACCTGGGATCTGAAGCCATTACGGATGGATTGTAAATCTAGTGCTCAAGTGCTGCCCTCATGCGGTGCCCCAAAACTGAAAATATTTCTGCCGGAAGTGTCTGAAATAACATTACATAACATAAGGGAAGACGAGAACAGGCCATTCAGCCCAACACTGCTCGTCCATTCCTACCACTAATCTGCTCACAATGCTTAGTTTACCCAAGGGCTAGAGTGTCTAACACTGGATCGAGCCAACTTGAATAATTTCCTGAAATTCACTTTGTTAATTCCTTTAATAAATTTAAAAGCCTCAATCAAATCTCCCCTAAGTCTCCTCCTGTACCCTCCAGAGATGTCCCCTCCATGTATTTGCTGAGAGGAGCCGTGGCGGGCGGCATGCGGGCGGGCGGGGGAGGGGGAGGGGAGGGGGAGGAGACGAGGCAGGGAGGCCTGGAGAGCTCAGGTCAGGACAGTGTGACCTGCTCTGGAGAAGGCAGCTGAGGATCCATAGCCCCATGTGTGCTGAGTGGGGCGAAGTGTGATCAGAGCCTGAACACAGAGCTAAGGGCTGAGAGTGGAGGAGAGGAGGTGGAGAGGTTGCTGGGTTGGGGAGGGGTGGGGTCGGGTCAGTGTTGTAGAGTATGGGGGGGGTCAGTGTTGTAGAGTATGGGGGGGGGGTCAGTGTTGTGGAGTAGGGGGCAGGGTTGTAGAGTGGGGGGGGGCAGTGTTGTAGAGTAGGGGAGGGGGTCAGTGTTGTAGAGAGGTGGGGGCAGTGTTGTGGAGTTGGGGAGGGGGGGTCAGTGTTGTAGAGAGGTGGGGGCAGTGTTGTGGAGTTGGGGAGGGGGGGGGTCAGTGTTGCTAGGTTGGAGGGATGAGAGGCGAGGGGAGTCAGTTATGTAGGTCTGGGAGGGGGGGTTAGAGTGGAGGGGTGCCAGTGTTACTGAGTGGGGGTGGGGGGGGGGTGGGGGTCAGTGACCCAGCACCCGCTGAGGCGTCTGCGTCTCCACAGGCCAGAACCAGCCAGTAATAAAATATGACAGGTTTCCCAACACATCTGACAGCTTGCAGCTCCATACGCCAGACCCCCCCACTGTGAGAGCCGACTCCCCTCCCCCTCACTCTCTCAAGACCTTCCCTTCCCTTTGTCTGCGTAAACAAGAAGAATGAAACAGATTGCTTCAATTACTCTCGTCTGTCTTTTTCGCATCATGGGGCTTTTTCCATTGACCACGCCCTCCCCCCCCCCTCCGCTCCTGCGAGCCACGGACCAATCAGCATCGGGCCCAAACCTGCTGAGGAGCGAGCCAGCGGGGGGGGGGGTGCGGGGGGTGCAGGGAGAGCACGGAGAGTCCGGCCAGCGCCCATAACCAGGGCCCGCCGGCCTTTGTGTGTTACGTTAGAGTAAAGTTAGGCCGCGCTCCAGCCCACACGAGCTCCAGCCCGAGTCCTCACGCTCTCCCGCACAGTGTGGCGCGCTGTAAGTGTGGCGGCGCTGAAAGGCCGGCCGCCGCCGCGCGTGTTTGTTTGGGAGGAACGCCGGCGGGCTGCGCAAACAGAGCGGGTCGGCCGGACGCTCCCGCCGCCGTCGCGGTACACCGTGTCTCCCGGTCGCGCTCTTCCGCTTCACGGGCCCGGGACAGCCCCACCACATCACCCCCCCCCCCCCCCCGGGGAGTCTGTCAGCCCGCGGCAGGGCTCGAGTGCCTCTCCAGCAGAGCGCGAGACAGGATGTTCCAGCGAAGCCGCCGCTCGTTGGGGGAACAGGGAGGAACAGAGAGAGCCTTCTGACAGCGTGAGACGGGAGGGAACCTCGGGGAGTGGAGGGGACGTGGACGATGTTTCACCCTCTCACTCGTTACATTACAGTACAGGCGCTTAGCGGACGCTCTTATCCAGAGCCACTTACACAGTTTTTTTCTTTTTATATACAATCCATTTACACAGCTGGATATTTTACTGAAGCAATCCAGGTTAAGTGCCTTGCTCAAGGGTACAACGGCAGTGCCCTCACCTGGGAATCGAACCTGCAACCTTTGCGTTACGAGCCCAGTTCCTTAACCATTTTACCACACTGCCGCTAACACTCGCGCGCGCAGGAGTAAAGAGAGAGACCTCAGGGTGTGCAGACGCTGAGCGGCGGCTCCTGAATGGCCGTGTCACCATGCGCAGGGCCCCAGCCTCACCGAACGCCTCCCCACCTGGGCGTGCGCACCCTGCGGGGAGAGGGAGTACGCCGCTGTCATCGGCGCAGACGGGCCGGCTATTTGCGTCTCTTCCTGTCCTGTGTGTGCACGGCGTTCCTGGTGATCGGGAGACCGTGCTGGGAAATAATTACACATTAGTCCCGGCTCTGTCCGCCCCTCTTCCCCCGCGGGGCCCAGACCGAAGTTGCGGATCCGGTGAGGGGGTGGGGGGGGTGTGACAGAGCGGAGTAATCAACCGCCCTGTTGTTTTAATATCAACAGCCAATTATCTGCTCTTCGCGGTGACGGCGTATCCACCAGAAGCAGCGGTGTCCGTCCCGATTGGCCTCTCGAGCGGAGAGCAGTGCTCTTTTCTCCCGCGGCCTTGTGTCTGAACCCGGCCTTAAAAACAGCGAGCGGTCGGGCGGACCCCTCCCCGTGCGGCGGCGCTGATCCTGGATCTGTGCCAGACGCGTATGAGGCGGGAGGAGGCCGGCAGCAGCAGCACTAGCAGCCCCGCCCCGCCGGTCTCTCTCCCAGCGATGGGTCCGGCGCGCGGCTCCTCCCCGGCGCTCCAGCTGGGATATTGGATTAGCGCTGCGGTGAGCCGGCGTCCCAGGAGCGGTGCGGGGCTGGCTAATGTGTTTAAACAGCGGCCAGGGCGCCAGGAGGGGCCTGTCGCCGGGGAGAGGAAAACCTGTAACAGGGGCTGTGGGGCGCAGGTCATCTGTCAGAGCTGGAATTTACAGGTAGTTAGCGCCAGTGTGTGTGGGGGGTTTGTTAGTTTTTCTCCTTTTTGTCCATTGGGGAATAAAACTTCCACCCCCGGTGATGCCCCGTCCTGATTGGAGGAGGTGGGCACTCGAGGGCAGCGGGCGCCCGGGCATCGGTGTAAGTGTGAGCAGGCCGGCCAGACGATCTTCCAATCTGGTCCCATCTGCTCTGGTCCGGCCTCGCCCGCTCTGCCTCTGACTGGGTTAAATAGGGGGGGCACGGCCCCCTGAGCCTCTCCCTGTTCCCCTGCGAGGCCCCGCCCTCAGTTCCACACCCCCGTTTGTACCGCGGTGTCCCTAACATCACAGCGCCCCGTCTGTCTGGAGGTGGGAGGTGGGGGAGGGGACCCACAGCGTTGCGTATCGTTCCGCTGTAGTCAGTGGGAGAAGTTGGCGAGATGAACGGAACGGCCACCCTGCTGGGAGGCTTTTATCGATGGCTGCCGCGCGGCGTCTCTGTGAATACTAACACTCCACTGATGAGCGCGGCCTCACCGCCCCCGCCGCGGGCGGCAATCTACAGCCGGAGTCTCCACAAAGGCGCTGATAAAGCACGGCCGCTGTCAGGCGAGCGGCATCCCCGCTGAGCAGAGGCGCAATCTGCGCGTGACGACCGCGGCGACTTTACCGCCCGCGGGCTGGGTCAGTGTCCATCAGCGCGCCGCGGGGCCGCAGGCGCCAGAGAGGCACAGAGGAGCACAATGCGCCCAGATTAGAGTGTCCCGCCCCCGGCCCCCCCACTCAGCCCCCCCGCCCTGCGCTCTCCTTCCCCCGCTCACGCCTCTCCCCTCCAGCTGCATCTCATCCTGTCCTCTTTATTAACCCGTGGGCCCTAATGACACCCATAATGGGATGGAGATTATTATTATTCTTTTTAACACCCCGCATAAACGGAGGGTTTGATGAGAGGTTGGGGGTGGGGGGGTGGGGGTGAGGAGGGGGTTAATCCATAAGTGTTTAATTCCTATTTGAAGAGGGGCTCAATTAAATGCAGGGCTGTGCAAATTCCCCCTCTCTGGTGGCCGGCGCGCGGCGTGCCGCTGAAAAGGTCAGGCTGGTATTTGCCGAGACGGCGCTCCGGCTCCTGATTGGACGAGGGGGGCAGCTGGGCTCGGGGCGGTCGCCAGGGTGGTGGGTCCACCTGGCCGTGCTGCGACGGGTCCGGGAGAGAGAAGGTCATCGCTCTCTGTGTGTGTGTATGTCTGTGTGTGTGTGTGTGTGTGTGTGTGTGTGTGTGTGTGTGTGTGTGTGTGTGTGTGTGTGTGTGTGTGTGTGTGTGTGTGTGTGTGTGTGTGTGTGTGTGTGTGTGTGTGTGTGTGTGTGTGTGTGTGTGTGTCTGTGTGTGTCTGTGTGTCTGTGTGTCTGTGTGTGTGTGTGCGTGTGTCTGTGTGTGTGTGTGTCTGTCTGTGTGTGTGTCTGTGTGTGTCTGTGTGTGTCTGTGTGTGTGTGTGTGTGTGTGTGTGTGTGTGTGTGTGTGTGTGTGTGTGTGTGTGTGTGTGTGCGCGCGGGGCGGGGCCTCTTTTGTTTGATCTCTCCAACCGCGGGCGGGTTTGGCGTGTGCTCTGCATGTCAATGTGTCTGAATGTTCCCCAAATGCACAGAAGTGTGTGTCACACTGGGCGATCTCTATTGTCTGTTGGGTGGATGAGGGCGCGTGCGTGCGGGCGTGCGGGCGGGCGTGTGTGTGTGTTTACTGCTGCTGCTGCTGCTCAGTGTGTGTGGGTCTGACCCTTTCATCTGCTGCTGGTCAGTGGACTTTGAAGAACATTTGAGTCCTCATCTCCTCCATGCAGTGAGCGCCAGGTTGTGAGAGGGAGAGAGAGAGAGAGAACCTACACCAGTTGGCATGGCAGCATGTGCTAGAGTGCCTCTCTAGAACGTTAGTCAAAAACACACAGCTGTGATGTGTGCCTGCTTTTATCAGAGCCATGCATACAGCTACTCTCACACTCTCACACTCTCACACTCTCACTCACTCACACACTCACTCACACTCACTCACTCACTCACTCACTCACTCACTCACTCACTCACTCACTCACTCACTCACCACACCACCACCACTCACTCACTCACTCACTCACTCACTCACTCACTCACTCACTCTCTCACACTCTCACTCACTCACTCACATTTTACCAGTTGCTTCTAGTAATGAGGGATGGATCCCTCCATTAATTCCACTGCTTCCGTCTCGCCTCTGTGCTCACAGTAATCCTCAATTTGAATAATGTTCCTCCATTCAGTGAAACCCCCCACCGCCACCCCTCCCTGTATCCGTGTAGCATGCGGCTCGTGAGCGTGAGCAGAGTTCTGCTACTTTTTAATAGTCCTTCTGAAGCCCGGGCCTCATTTAAATGTCGTTTTTCTGGCAGAACCGCGCTCTCCTCGCATGCCGCGTTCCCGGTCCAGCTGTGCACAGTTGTACTCCGGCAGAGGGAGCGTTTACTTTCTGACAGGGAATTATGCACTTATTAATATTTAAGGCTCTGCACAAGCCTTGGGGAGAGTGTATAATTAATACGGCGGTGCCTAACCCGGTCCTGACGTGTTTCCCCACACAGTCGGCGCTCCTGACGTCCCCGATTGATTGGGATGATTCATCGCGCCCCCGTACGCCACACGTCCAGTCCTGCAGTGCGGGAGCAGGGGCACACACGCTCGCACACGCACGCCGCCCTCACAAGCTTCTGGGGGCGTCGGGACGTTTTAGAAAGGCAGGCGCGTTATTTAAACGAGGGCCGGGCTGCTGTCTATTCCCCAACGGGTGGCCGTTGCTGCCTCTGCTGGGTCTGGACCGACTCAGGACACACAGAGAGGCCCGGCGTCAGGGCTCGCCTCACCGCCCGCCACACCGCAGGGCTCCCCAGCCATTGGCTGTCTCCCCCCCCCGTGAGGAATTTAAGAGCGGGTTAATCCCGTCCTCCCACTCCCGCGGCCGCTGCGCGCCAACGAGCATTTTTCCTTTTGTTTTCATCTGTGCTTTTCACATTAAAGCAAAGGGCTTCGATCAAAATGCCATTTCGTGTTGATTTCTCTGTGTGTCGTGTTTAAATTTATAGCACTCCTACCCTTCTGATCCTTAAAAAACCAAACATTTTATGTGACACAGAACAGATCGGTAAGACTGTTTTTATCATTTACGGTATGGGCTCGGCGCTGATTTACGTGTAGCGTCCATTCTACACGTCACCTCAGTGAGTTTTTGCGATTCATGACTTGGTGCAGTTTATACTTGGTGAAAGATAAAAGGCATGCAGTCCAGCTTTCTTAAAGTCTGATTGTGCTCTTTTTGAAGATGTGTAAGAGAGGTTCTCAGACTTTATCATTTGGATGTAAAATGCCCTTCTGGCAAGATTGATTTTTAGCTGTCATTCAGTAGCTGGTAAGCTAGCTGGATAACTAATCATTTTACCACCTTTATCATAAGCTATGTAGCTAGCTACAGATAACTGGCTAAATAAAGGAAACACTTGAGTAAATGAAAGGTTCTGGTGGCTCTGTTATGGTGTGGTGAATTTTTCTGACATGGTTTAGGTCCCCCTCAACCCCTTAGAGGGCAAAGTAAATAATAAAAGTTCTGAGTGATGACCTTCATCTAGGTGAAGACAATGCTCCCTAGGATGACAATGCCCCCAACCACAGGGCAGGAGTCACTGAATGGTTTGATGAGCATGAAAACAATGTAGACCATATGTCATGGCCATCTCAATCACCAGATCTCAGCCCAATTGAACACTTATGGGAGATTCTGGAGTGGCGCTTGAAACAGCGTCTTCCACCACCATCAACAAAACACCAAATGATGGAATTTCTTGTACATTTTACATTACATTTACATTTTAGGCATTTAGCAGACGCTCTTATCCAGAGCGACTTACAAGATGTGCATTAATACATGGTAGGAACAATCATAGTTTGCGCATGAGATCAGTGCAGTAATACAGCGATAGACATTGTTGTAGGCAGCTGCATACCATACCTGTAACACTGGGAAGGAAAAGGTTAGTAATTTTTTTATTATTAAATGAGAAGGCAGGGATGCATATACAAGAAGTGTTGAGCAAGTCGGCAGTGGTGATGACAATAGGCTAGATGTACAGAATTCAGTGGTAATGGAGTCTGAAAAGGTGGGTTTTCTTGTGTAAGAATAGTGTTGCATCCCTCCAATAGAGTTCCAGACACTTGTAGAATCTATGGAAGGCATATTGAAGCTGTTAACTAGCTGCCAAATGAGTATTGTTACATTGTGCAACATGAAGAAATTGCTCTAGATAACTAACCGCATTTGATGAGACACGCGCTGCAGGAGTTTGCGGCTGGTTGTCTGGGCAAACAGCAGTGATCCACAGATCTCAGATCTCAGCAGGGAATCATTAAAATAATACGCCGAGCTATTTCTGCACCCACAGGCGCAATGGTGATTCTCTCTGCGCTCAATCTTCGCTTAAATATCGTCCTCCCTACAGTGCCCTTATTAAGCAGGAACAGAGAAGTTGCGCTCTAAGAATGACCCTCCCTGCGCAGAGCCCTAATTGGAGGGGCCCGGGTTGAAACGCGAGGCAGACGGAAGATTCTAGAGCCGCTTTCTTTGTTTGGAACCGAGCGCCACCACCGCTGCTGCAGTGTCTCTGTCGCACCTGCAGGGTCACTCTGGGTATTTACACCGCCCCCCGAATAAAGAGACTGGAGACATCATAACTTTAAGAGTAATTAACCAACTGATGAATTTATCTAAAGTTACCCCCTGCAGCTTGCTCACCAGTCTTTTCCTTCCCTCGTTCGTCATTGTAGCCTTGTTTGTGCTTGTTCCCGAACAGTTAACGAAAGCAGGTGTGCGAGTGTGTCTCGTGCGAGCACAAAACTGACATTTTTAATGTTTTTACCTCAGCGAACATTAATGGACGGAGGCTGGTGGTCATGAGGCTGGACACACACACACACACACACACAGACATGCATACACACACACACACACACACACACACACACACACACACACACACACACACACAGACACGCATACACACACACACACACACACACACACACACACACACACACACACACACACACACACACACACAGATACACACACACACACTCACATTTGTTCATTCTCTTCAGTGTGACGAAGTGGAGTTCCTGAGCCCCTGAGCTGATATGAACAACTGAGTTCTCTCTTTTCTCAATCCCTTCATATCTTATAAGTCGCTCTGGATAAGAGCGTCTGCTAAATGCCAAAAATGTAAATGTATCTCTCTCCCTCCTCCTTTCACAGGGAGCAGCCCTCTGGACAGCCCCCGGAACTTCTCCCCCAACACCGCGGCCCACTTCTCCTTCGTCCCGGCACGCAGGTGAGGAAAGGGCCGACCGACTGAGCCGCCGCGATCACGTGACGCGCCCACGCGCCAAACTTCTCCCACCAAGAGTGGAGCTCAACGATAGAGGATCTGTCTCCTGTCTGTCAGAGGTTTACCTTGAGCGCGTGAAATTTCCCATGCAGTATGCCGTAAATACAGATCCACTTCCCCTAAAAATCTAATTGGATCTCTTTGTTCATAATCTGCCGAGGCTTTATGTGTACAATCTTATCAGAAATCCTCTTATCTTCCTGTGTCTGCGAATAATGAATACTAATTGTGGTTGATGGCGTGTGAACTGCTAATTAAAAGCAACGAAGATTAAAAGGCTTTGCGAGTTTCAGAATTTCAGATGGGTGGAAAGGGGATAGAAGTATCTCCGTGTGAGATAAAGCACCTCATATCTGACTAGAATGAAATTCGAGACGTGAAGACTTCCGGTCTTTGAAGTCTTTGAAGCACTGGCGCCACCCGATGGTTGGAAGCGTACGCGCACGTCAGCGACGATGATGCTAATCGCTTCTGTCGGCGTGGAAATGAAATGGTTCCGCTGTGCTTGTTATGGACTAAATAAATGTGACACTGTGCGTGTGCGTGCGTGCATGTGGGCGTGTTGTGTGTGCGTGTGGAAGAGAGAGAGAGGAGAATTGGGTGGTGTCTTGAGTGGCATTGCGGTGTGAGGTGGTACAACGAGTCCGTCCGCTAACACTGTCCTCTCTCCCACACAGTCACGGGCACAGGGCTGACAGGTAACCCCCCCCCCCATTACTTCCACACTACTTCACTTCCTCCCCCCCCTCCTCCCTGCATGGCTGGCCATCCGGAAAGTCTACATTTTACAGCGTCTGTTTACCGCTGGTCATATTTGTCTTTTTATCAGATGTTGCCTCTGTAGCGCGTAATTGGAATGCAGCAGCACATTACGGTGACACATGTGGCCATCTCTGAGTATCTCTCAGGAGTGTGACAGAGAGAGGGGGGGGAGCGCAGATTGCTTCCTTTTTAATGGAGAGAAGCGTTTTAATATTCAGGAGGTTAGCCGCCGTCGCTCCGCGCTGTTAGTCACAGCTCTCCTCTGTGGCCTCTGGGCTTTCAGAAGCCACTCTGAAGAATTTCAAATACCTCTTTGATTCTGCGTAAAATATCATGGCCCCAGTAACTAATTAGATAAAAAACACAGAGGGGGAATCTAACTCAGTGCATATTCATACTTGACTACCTACAGTAGTCTCTCTAGCCCACTGTACGTTTTCGTGTAGATTAAAGATCATTGCAGTACAGCTTCCAACATGCAGTTGCCGGGTAAATTTCCCAGGAGTGCGGAAGATTCCGTGAAAGCAGTCCCGCCGGTTTCCTAGCCCTCACACCCACCACCCATTCCAGATCCTGCTGTGATTGATCCAAACGATTCCTCCTCATTTGTCCGGTGATCTGCCTTGGGGAGTGGGCACACTGAGCTGTCACTGCCTCCATCTGTGACGGTGTTCCGCTTTGCCCGTCGAGTATAGCGCCTCGGCCCTCGACGAGGGAAGAGACGCTCGCTGCATGCCTCCTCCGCCCTCTCATCTGGTTTGGGTCCTTCTTCGGGGGGTCACTGGACTTTGTGTGTCACTACGGGACTCTTGCTCTGCCCGGCTGTCGTGCGTCTGCATGTGTCCGTGTGCTGTGGGTACGTGCGCGCCGTCTGGTCTGTCTCAGTGGGCGAGAGCGGACGGTGAAGTCGGCGCGTGCCGCCCAGAGTGACCAGGGGCAGACTAACCTAGAGAGAGCGCTCTGTCTTTTTAACTGTACCGGTTTCGGTTTCCAGCGACAACTTATTTCAGGAGGTCTCTGGAGTGACCGTTCAATCGGTCAATCAGAGGCTCTGGTTACCTTTATTTATGCACTTACTAAACGCTTGTATGTGGACATCCGGGTGTGTGGAAACGTCAGACAGATGGGCCTCGGGCGCTGTGCTCTACCCCAGCTCTCATTTCCTCTTTAATGTGATGTCATCACTCTGCTGCTCCTCGTGACCCTCACCTCCCCCGCCTGTGGCTGTTTGACCTCTCTCACCCCCTCCCTCCTCTCTCTCTCTCTTGGTCTCACAGGACAGATGGCCGCCGCTGGTCTCTGGCCTCCCTGCCCTCCTCTGGATACGGCACCAACACGCCCAGCTCCACAGTCTCGGTGAGATGGTACCACTGACCACCTCCCATCACTGACACGACGGCAGTCTGTCCCCTCGCGCGGTGCTGTCTGTAGCGCATGTCCCTCCAGGCCCGTACCGCACAAAGCAGTGTCTTCACCTTCACTTGGTGTAACAACTGGCAATGGTCACCCCTGCTTTATACAGTATGGAAATGCTGCTGTCGAAAGCTAGCTGACTGCAGCCTAGCCGAGGGGAAATATACCCCCACCCCCCCCCCTGCCTTTCCTCGTTACCCCTGTGCTAACGTCACAACACGCAGACAGAATGAGGAAGGATTGTGTTCCTCTATCCACTAGATTAGCGGAGTGCAGACTGTGTATTTTTCTGCGGAAGCTCTTTAAAGATCAGGGCGATATCTCCACGTGAGCGTCAGTTTGCAGGTGTTTGGAACCTCGGAGGCAATCAAAGTTAATCTTCTGCGTGGTTCTTTAGCTCCCCTCGTTCACTGCGTCGCTTCAACAGACCGGATGAGCTGTTTGTGCGTTTCAAAAAGTACAAGATTATAAGTTTATCATATTTGGAGTATTTGGAGGCATTTTCCCTGTAATTCTATTAAAGGTACAGTGTAACATCTCAATTCTTTAGTATTTCTACGGACGGATGTTTCAGCACGTAATTGGTTCTGAAACTTAAACCAAGGCTGGCCGTGGAAATGAATGGAACAAAGGCCTTCCTGCTTCAAATGCGTAGTTGTCTCGGCCCTGCTGAAGTGCTCGCCTTGGAGTGTATGCGGTTGGTTTCGATGAGGGTCCAGGTCTAGGTCCTGGTTTCGATGAGGGTCCAGGTCACTCTTAGTGCAAGGGTCCTACCCCCACCCCCCCGTGCACCACCGCCTTCTCCTGCCCTTGTAATCCCTCCCTCTCTGCTTCTCACAGTCATCCTGTTCATCCCAGGAGAAGCTGCACCAGCTGCCGTTCCAGCCCACGCCCGACGAGCTGCACTTCCTCACCAAGCACTTCAGCTCGGAGAGCATCACGGACGAGGAGGGCCGCCGCTCGCCCAACATGCGCCCGCGCTCCCGCAGCCTCAGGTGAGCCCCGCCCCGCCCCCCCCTGCTGTCTGTGTAATATACGCCATTTAGCAGACGCTTTTATCCAAAGCGACTTACAGTAGTGAATGCATACATTTTCAGTATGTGGCCCCAGTGGGGATTGAACCCACAACCTAAGCGTTGCCAACGCTGTGCTCTACCAACTGAGCCACAGAGAACCACCACCCCCACCCCACCACCCCACCCACACACACATTTACTCAGGCTGAGGGATCAAAGCCCCTTCAGACACATTTCAGGACGTCTCCGTTTCCCCCTGACTGGAGAGACGTCTCGACCTTCAGGCCTGACGGGGATGTAAAGGTCAGACCCGTTGTGAGGAGACAGGGCTGAAAACTGACTGACTCTGACGGACTCTTCCACGATCCATCAAACAGTTTTTTTCGTTTTTTGTCTCTTTCGTTTTTGTTTGCTTCTGAACTACAAAGACACCACTCGCACCGCGACTCTCGGCCTTTTCCTTTCGCGTCTGGCCCATAATTAATTTCTTTAAAGGCCAGGCCTCAGGTAATCAGTGAGCCTGATAGCCATAAATAGCCGCTTCGTCCCAGCGGTAACAGCGGGTTCCCCAGAGCAGCTGGTTCGGCGACTTTTAAACACACTTCATCCGCTAGGGCATCTCTCCATCTTTCTCTTTTGACTGCAAGGCGCGCTGCATTCTCTCACCACCAGTTAGCTTCATCTTCACCTCCAGATGAGGCTAACTGGGAGAAGGATGCCGGGGCATTCCTCCCCTCACTCGGACGGAGCCGGCGGGGGAGGGGCAGCTCAGTGTCTCGGGTCTCGCGATTGGATCTATAAATATTATATGAGGCGAGGCGTGAGGTCATTACCGCTTACAGAGCTCAGACGATTATTCACCACTGCGGCTTCTGGAGTTCTTCATTTCCTCCCACGGACGAGCCAAAGTGCGTGCCCAGACCTGCTGATTATAAGGATGAAAATAAAGCAATAGGATGCTCATTCCATCGCCGTGGTAGCGGCCTCACAGATGATGAGGTCATGGAGTCCCGCCCCTCTGCTTCTGGGGCCGGGAGGTCTGCTTCCTGCTCTGGCCTCCCGAGCTTCCTCTGTGCGTTTGGAGCTGGAAGCCGTTCCCAGACCGACCTGCAGAGTGCCTTTACCGAGGCTCTGCCTTCCGCTCGCGTTCCTCGCTGTGATCAGGACTCCCCCGAGTCGAGGAGGGTCCGCCGCGCACCGTCACGTGCTCAGACGGCCTCGCGCTGCACGCTCTGCTCTGCACAGACCCCGGTGTGTTTCGACGACGGCAGCTGAGCTTTCAGTGAGAGCTGCCTGCACGTGCGAGCGCTCGCCAATATGTGTGCGGTACGTGCTGAGCTGGAGGGGACGTGCAGGAATGCGCGCGGGACCTCCCGTCCTGTGGGGGGCAGCGATCCGCAAAATGTTCACCCCCGCCGATCGGACCCCCCGTCCCCCTCCCCTCTCTGCTCCCCGAGTTCTCCCTGCAGTGGTCAGGGCTGAGCGCATCAGCCGGTGCGGAGGGTCCCGCTCAGCGAATCAATTATCCGTGTAATTGCAGCTCTGATAATGCAGGGGAAGGGGTGTGTTTACGACAGCCCCGCGCGGGCCCACCGACTCCTCCGTCACAGTCAGTTAGGCCCGTAATTTCCCCAGAGCGCCTGTCGTGCCCGCTGCAGCAGGGGCTGTGGCGTGTGCGGGGGCCGCTCCGTTATTTACAGGGCACCTAATGAAAGGCTCTCTCTCAGATTCACTTCGTTTATCCCCTTAACTGGCTCTCCTGGCTTTTGACTGCTGGCCCCGCGCATGTAAACTGTTTACCCAAGACGCCACGGAGTTAACACTGACCTGTCGCCTTGACATTTTACAGTCCCCGAAAGACTGTAGGGAGGAGGAGGGCGCTCGCCAGGTCGCCCACGCTCTGTTGAGTCCTTCTGGTGAAAACGCTGACTTCTGACTTTGGGGCTCGGTGTAACAACACACCTTTTGCACGGTGAAATATGTGATCTTGGGATGGAAGTTGTACGTGTGGCCCACAGGTAGAGGGAGGTACTAAAGGGTGCACATCAGTCGCTGAGCAGGGAGAGGATCGACTTCTCACAAATACACGCACACACACACACACACACACACTCGCACGCACGCACACACACACACACACACACGCACGCTGTGCACATAAACACATGCACACATTCTCACACACACACACACACACACTATACACACACATTCTGTAACACAGGCATACTCTACACATGCTGTGTCATACACAAAATATTCCCTACCATAGACACAGTGTATGTGCTCTCATACCTGCACTCACACACATACAGTGAACTCCAAAAGTATTCACACCCTTGATAAAGATGAGCAAAGAAGGCTGTATAAAATAAACAATGCAGGTAATGAGCTATTTTTTATGCTCAAAAAATGGGGAAAATGTATATGCTTTTATGCTAATACAAGAGATTAGAGATAAAGATTTTCTTTCTTTCAATAAAGTAACATTTCGCCTCAAAAAACACATTTCACAGACAATAATTATTTGAATTTAATTATTTGAAATCCAACAAAAATAAATCTACATGTCATCTTCTGTGATGTTTTATGAGATTGGCGAACATATCGGGGGGACCTTTGACCATTCCTCAATACAGAATGTTTCAAGATCCTTCAGTATGCACTTGTGGCCTGCCCTCTTCGATTCAAACCACAAATATTAATGTTACTTGTTAGTCTTTTTCTCTGAGCGATTGTATTAGTATAAAAGAGTGCAATTTTCCCATCTTTTGGAGAATACAAAATTGTTCATTACCTTATTACACTTATTTTATTTACAGCCTAATTTTGGAGTTGACTATACATGTACATGCGCACACACACACACACACACACACACACAGACACACACTCTTGCAGTGGCTAATAACCAAGGGCACAGGTTAGCAGCCTTCACACTGTACAGAGTATTTATTTGAATGGTCTCAGTTGGACAGTGACCACAGCTGTACAGACACAGAAATCACCCTGCTCTCACCCGCTGGTAAAGAACTGTTGATGAAACACTGTACAGATTTTAGACACACTACATTGTCATTTTTTATTCAAATGTTCTCTTCCCACAAAAATGTATTGAATTTCCTAATTAGCCTTTGTCTGCTTTTCTCGTGTTATCAGTCGGCAAAATCCTTGCACAGATCTCTCTTCACTCTTTTCATAAATACTTTATTAGTTAATGGTGCGATCAATCTCTTTTCTAATTTGACATCTCTGAAGCAGCTTCGGGCAGTGAATCAATCTCTGTCAAAGCTGACCTTTTCTGAAAGTGGCATTTGTTTGATTACATTTTTTTTATTATGATTATTATGATTATTAAAGCGATTTTTGAGAATTCAATTGAAAGGGTAAATTTGAACGCTGCTGCTGTCTCTTCGCTTGTGGCCGCCCTGTCAGGCTGGTGACTGGCATGCATGCAGCGAGCAAGAAGCGCCTGTGTGTGTGTGTGTGTGTCTGTGTGTCTGTGTCTGTGTGTGTGTGTGTGTGTGTGTGTGTGTGTGTGTGTGTGTGCATTTACCATAAAAGTCAATAGTTTAAATAAACCTGCTGGAAACTAGGTTTATTTCATAATTGACAATGTTTTACACTGTATACGTTTCTGTAAATACTTGAAAATTACAAAAAACTCATGTAACAATAAAAATAAGGAAAAGCAATGTTCAAGAAATGTGAAAATTGTCTCTAAATCTTGCATTCCTCAAAATAGCCACCCTTTGCCTTGATAACGGCCTCACAAACACGGGCCATTCAGTTAAGTTTCAGCAGGAAATCACCCAACATGTCTTCCCAGCTCTCCTGCAGCAATTCCCAGAGACACTTGTGGGTCTGTGTCTGTGTGTGTGTGTGTGTGTGTGTGTGTGTGTGTGTGCGTGCGTGCGTGCGTGCGTGTCTGCGTGCGCGCGTGCGTGCGTGTGTGTGTGTTTGTGTGTTTGTGTGTGTGCGCGCATGTGGGTTGGGGTATGATGCGGAACGGCAGCCGTGAAGTTGACATAATGTGTCACCTGCTGTCTGCCCCCAGTCAATTAGCAAGGTAATTGTTTTCCCAAGCTGCTTTGGGATGACCTCATGCATTACCTCATTCAGCAGTCACGTGTGGGCCTCAGCCTGTGTGACTCAGGGGGTCGCATCTGTCTCTCCCAACGATGATGTCATTTCCACCTCACCCCCCCCACACACACACACCAGACTCACCACCGTCCCATTACCCACCTCTCTCTTTCTCTCTCTCTGACACTGGCCCTCTGTGGTTCCGCTGAGCGCCAGATCCCTCAGGTCGGCCATATTTCCGTCAGAGGCATTCGGCCCATTTGAGACGCGGTTTGATGTGCAGCGGGGGGCGGGAAGAAGGTGCGGTCGGCGACAGAGGCAGGCTCAAACCCGGGCCTGTAAGCGATGACCTTTTCCGAAGCGTCAAATCAGATATGAACAAATGACAAGTTCCTCGCGGGGTCCTCTGAGGGGCCCTGTCAGGCTCCTAATGGGGAACCTCCCCAGGTTTCTGAGACCAGATGGTGTGCGTATGACTGAATCATGAACCGTCTCTCCCCCCCCCACCCCCACCCCCACCCCTCCTAATACTGACGAATGCGGCCCCCGTGCTTTCGGGAGTGATCTCGCCCACGAGCGCGGTCAGCTCTCCGAGGGTCCTCGGAGTTCTGTCAGGTGCCGTAGCGCTGGACCAGATTGGATTGCACTGGACCGTGTCCTCCCCCCATTCAGGACCGAGACTCATTGCTGTTTGCTGCGTTTGTGTTGTAGCCCCGGCCGGTCGCCCATCTCCTTCGACCATGAGATCGTCATGATGAACCATGTCTACAAGGAGCGTTTCCCCAAGGTGAGTCCCCACGGCTGGGGCGTAACCGTAAACGTGTTTTAGCAATCAAGAGCATTCTCTCCCTTTTTGGATGTCTGAAAAACAACGAGAGACTGTAAAAGAAAGTTGGGATGGAGGGCAAGTTTTAAACAGCAAATAGCTCTACCGGCATTGCTGCGCTCAGTAACTGAAACGTTGATCGTTTGACTCCACCTGTGTAGGTGTCCTCAGTGTGGCCAGACGTGACGGCCCCCCTCTCACCCTCTTTACCCTCCGCAGGCCACGGCTCAGATGGAGGAGCGCCTGGCGGACTTCCTGTCCTCCTCCACGCCGGAGAAGGTGATGCCCCTGGCCGACGGGGTCCTGAGCTTCATCCACCACCAGGTGATCGAGCTGTCCCGCGACTGCCTGGACAAGTCCCGCGAGGGCCTCATCACCTCCCGCTACTTCTACGAGCTGCAGGAGAACCTGGAGAAGCTGCTGCAGGACGTGAGTGCTCAGTTTAGGGGTGACCGACCGAGAACCGTCCCGTTTACGGTGCCTGTTCCCACCGGCTGCGCTCTGACCGTGGCCAACAGCAAGGAGCGTTGATATGGAGTCACAGCCAGCCGCGCTTGTCGATATCGACGTGCGGAACATTCAACTTGGAACAGGTCAATTTAACGTTCCTGCCTACGCTTCGTGACGCGATGCGTTACTTCAAATGTTATCAGGGGCTTTTCGCGATCGGTTTTCCGCATTTCGCCTGAAAAAAACCCAGTGTGTTAAAACGAGAGCGCGGACCGTTAGTGGCATGTAATCGCGCGCGGCCACGTTCGGCTCGCCCACGTTTGGCTCGCCCGGCCCCTGCGGTAGCTGACCAGGCGGTCCCCGTGTCCACGCGGCGGTGTGTCAGCGGGCTGTGATGTCAGAGAGGGAAGGAGTTGGCAGCGGCGGCGGTCCTCATGAACACGTCTCCGCTCCGCACACGACTCCACGTGGGCCGGATTCCTCCAGACCTGTCACATATCTATTAGTCACGAGCCCCGCTCTGCATGTCTGTATTAGCTCAATTACTGCGCCCGGGGGCTCAGAAACCCCGTTATTGCTCCCATTGGCCTCGTCCCCGTCCCTGGAGTCGGGAGGGAGGGGCGGGGGGATCCTGATTTTAATTTCACGCCCCAGCACTCGCTGTGTTCGTGACGGATGAGTCTCTCAGTCAACCTGGAGGAGGGGCGCGGGGAGGGAAGAGGGGAGGCGAGCGCTTTCGTTGTCTTGTTTCATTCGGGCGGGGGGGGGGGTTGTTTAAATGATCACACCAGTGACTCCAGTTAGAATCGGAGCGGCGCTCCAGCCGGTTTCGCGGAGCGATATCGCCGTCGAGGAAACCTACAAAGGTGTTGCAATCGCAGAGCAAGGATGATGTCACCTGGAGAATGGTAATCGGGCGGCCGTCCCAGTAAAAGAGCGGCGCCAGGTGGGTCAGATGAGGCTGTAGCGGAGCGGGGTAAACGAGCGATTTGGAACATGTCCCGCATGTCGTGGCAGAGGAGGCTGGAGGAGGAGGAGATTCTTCATCACGTTCTGGAGCAGCGCAGATGGGCCGCCTGCGTACACGATGCTTTACCAGTTGAGTTCCTCTGCTTGCTTTCTCACAGCCTGCTGTAGGTTTGTGCTGACCCGGCTTAGACCCGGCTTGGACTGCCGCGTGTATCGCTATTCTGAGGTTGTTGTGAGTCCCATCTACTCTTTGAGGACTCGGTTATTCGAAATTATTTTAGAAAAGAAACAAGACATTGAACGTTTTTTGTGTTGTTTTTAGCTTTTCCTCCTTTTGTTATTTGTTTAGTTAGCGCTAAAGGCTAACAGAAGTGCGTCTGACATTGCGCGTATACCGTATATACCCCAGTGTGTGTGTGTGTGTGTGTGCATGCTAACGGAGGTAGCGCGTAGCAAGGCGACCATCCAGCAGACAGTGATGCAGTGCGCCTCGCCCCTCAATCTCCGGCGCCGAGCCGCGGGGGTCCCTAAGCTCTCCGCCTCTCGCCCCGGTCGCGGCTCAAGGCCGTCCCCCGGTCGCGCAGGGTCCCGGGCTCCCGCCGCGCCGCCATTACGAGCTAGCGCAGCCAATCTGCTGGCGCGGGCGCGACCTCGCCGGGCGGTCACTCCGTATTCATGACTTCCCCCGCGGGGGGGGGTCGCGGCGGGAATCTGGGGGAGGTTTGTGACACCTGGTCACGGCGGGGCGGAGTGCCACTTCAGCACATCTCATCAGTGGAAATGTCAGCGTTGTCCCCGCGGTTAATTAGCTGTGCCGGGCGGCGGGCAGGCCGCCCCGGCTGCCCATTACTCACACGCTCAGGGCCCGTCCAGGAGCCGCGCTGCCTCCCGCCACCGGGCCCCTCTGTAGCTTTCATTACCCTCATAAATGATTCACCAGCTGATTACAACCCCGGGGGCGCCGCTGTCACTCAAAGGTATTTCTATTAACACATCAGGCTCGTGTCCCGTGTTATTTATGAACCACCCACACGCTCTCGATTACGCTCTCAGATCGGGCTCTGTTTCCATGGGATTTTCCCCGCCAAGACCCCCTTCTGTTTTCTCCGAAAAAATGGGGTTTCCTGTTGGAGAAATACAATTTCGGTAATAGCGACTGACATGCCACATACGGACGTGCTGTAGGTCTCCAATACTTTGATTTCTGCCATAATAAAGTTCCCCCCCCGCGAAGTTCAGGCCCAGTTTATCCAGCAGTGTGGTGTAGATGTTGGGAGAGGGCTGAACAAGGCTGTCTTTGTACTAGAGCAGTAATGGTTGACAGTTCTTTTCCAAACCCAGTTTCTCCCTTGCTGCCAGTGGATGCCGTGGCCTGGTGAGCTGTCCCAGGCCGTATTCGGGCGGCATGGTTCTAACGCTGCTGTGCTGGTGGTGTTGTTTTGGGCAGGCGCACGAGCGGTCGGAGAGCGCCGAGGTCGCCTTCGTCACCCAGCTGGTCAGGAAGCTGATGATCATCATCGCGCGGCCGGCGCGTCTGCTGGAGTGTCTGGTAAGACCTGGGGGTTGGGGTGGGGGGTGGGGATCAGTCGGTATTTAATTGTGTAGGGGGGCCCTGTTTGGGATGGGGGTTAGTCAGTATTTAATTGTGTAGGCGGACCCAGTTTGAGATGGGGGGTGGGGTCATTCAATATTTAATTGTGTAAGGGGACCCAGTGGGAGTTGGGGATCAGTCAATATTTAATTGTGATGGGGTACCCAGTTTGGGGTGGGGGGTGGGGTCAGTCAGTATTTAATTGTGATGGGGGACCCAGTTTGAGATGGGGGGTGGGGTCAGTCAGTATTTAATTGTGTAGGGGGACCCAGTTTGAGATGGGGGGTGGGGTCAGTCAGTATTTAATTGTGTAGGGGGACCCAGTTTGAGATGGGGGGTGGGGTCAGTCAGTATTTAATTGTGTAAGGGGACCCAGTGGGAGTTAGGGATCAGTCAATATTTAATTGTGTAGGGGCACCCAGTTTGAGATGGGGGTGGGGGTCAGTCAGTATTTAATTGTGATGGGGTACCCAGTTTGAGATGGGGGTGGGGGTCAGTCAGTATTTAATTGTGATGGGGTACCCAGTTTGAGATGGGGGTGGGGGTCAGTCAGTATTTAATTGTGATGGGGTACCCAGTTTGAGATGGGGGTGGGGGTCAGTCAGTATTTAATTGTGATGGGGTACCCAGTTTGAGATGGAGGTGGGGGTCAGTCAGTATTTAATTGTGTAGGGGGACTTAGCCAGCGCAAAGTGCAGTCCTGCCGAATTAGTGGAGAGAAAACAGAAAATGAGGTGACGACAGTATACAATATACAACAGATATGTATATTGTAAAATGAGCTTTTGCAGTCTAAGTGTACAAGTGTGTGTTCAGATCACATCAGCTCAGTGCGCCCCGGATAACAGGTATCGGTGAGGAAAGCAGTGCTGACGTTAATCAGGCTGCGTCTGAAATGGGGGCTGGCTGCATTCTACAGCAGCGCCGCAGTTCAGAAACAGCAGGGCTGCTTTAATTGGCGAGGCGTGGCGTAACATCACAGCTGCTGTTCCTGCGTGCTCTGCAGCACCTTATTTATCCTTCCTGCACCCAGTCCTCTGGCTCTCCCTGCTCTCCGCATTCTCAATCACCGCTGCACACTGCAGCCCTCGCTCTGTCACAAGCCACTTTATTACACCCCCTCCCTCGCCCCCTCCCCTCCCTCTGGCATGCGGCTGGGAGAGAGAGGGGGGCTGTCCTCACACGGGGTGCCCCCTCATCTGTAATTATGACTAATTGCGGCATTGTGACACCAGGCAGAATGGCTGCTAACAAATGAACGCGCAGCAGATGTTCGGCTGAGAGAGGAAGGGGGCTGAAAGCCTTTGTCTTAAGGGGCCGACGCACAGAGGCGGTCCTCTCCGCTAACGGAGCTCAGATCTGACCTCCCTGGCCTGGCCAAACTTGAAAGGACCTTGTTCCCGCACAGCACTGCGTTTTTGAGTACAGCGACAGTCGATAAGTCGCTAAGCCCTTGAGCACGTTGTCAAGGAACGTTTCGTACGAAGGGTGGAGCCGTGCGTAGTAACCCATGCACTGAGTTTATCACACCTGGCCGGGGTTCGACGGATGGGCTCCAATCCGGCCCCTGACGTATACCCTGCCTACACCGGCCGCTTGACTTTTCCCCTCTCGCTGTCCTGCAGGAGTTCGACCCAGAGGAGTTCTACCACCTGCTGGAAGCCGCAGAGGGCCATGCCAAAGAGGGCCAGGGCATCAAGTCGGACATCCCCCGCTACATCATCAGCCAGCTGGGCCTCACCAGGGATCCCCTGGAGGGTGAGTACGCCTCAGTGGTACCACGCTCAGCAACATCGAGCCCCTCGAGAGACGAAAGATGCCATGCTTTCTCTACACCGTGTCCAGTTTCCCTTTAGGTTATGTATTGGGTGCTGTAGTAATCCTGACAGTGTTCAGATGTTAGACGCCGGAGGGCATGTCGGATGTTCTGGGCCAAGGCCGGGTTCCTTGGTGTGCCTCGATCCACAGTGCTAGTTGGAAGTTCACCCGTGATGGAGCCTGGAGGTCAGGGCTTTCACCCTCGCCTGATTCTCGGTCTCTCTCTCCCTGCAGAAATGGCCCAGCTGAGCAGCTATGACAGTGGCAACCCAGACACTCCTGAGACAGACGACTCTGTGGATGTGAGTCAGGGTGTGGGTCCTGGGTGTGGAGAGTGCTGTAGTGTGGATGTGGGCTACACCTGTTGATGTATATCGTCACCTTCTTAAAATAATGGCCTAAGTCATATTTTCAGGTTTTTCAAAAAACAGAATAAACTGAACCAAATATAGAATATATGATATTTATTAATCATTTCACACAAAAAGGTTATGGCAATATATGACTATTGACATACAAATAACGCTGTCTGTCAATTATGTAACATAAGAGGATTAGATTACTTAGGCCAATTTACGAACATGCCTACATGTGGGCTACACTGTTGATGTATACCAGTGTGAATGTGAGTCAGGGTGTAGGTGCTAAGTATGGACAGTGTTGTAGTATTGATATATACCAGTGCTGATGTGTTGCCTGCTGTTCTCACTCTCCATGTGTCTCTCTGTGTCTCTCTTCCCCTCCCCTACCCGGTCGGACCCCAGGGTCGCGGCGCTACCATACAGCCGATTCAGCCCAAGCCCAAGGCTCCACGGGAGGAAGACTTTGAGAACATCAAGCTGATCAGCAACGGGGCCTACGGGTGAGATAGCCTGGGCCTGATTTCTTCCCCTCTCAGTGTAGAAGCACTACCCGGGCGATAGGACCGACCGCAGCCCTGTGAAGCATGGCGCTCATGGTCTCCTCCTCCCTCTGTAGTGCGGTGTACCTGGTCCGCCACAAAGAGACACGGCAGCGCTTCGCCATGAAGAAGATCAACAAGCAGAACCTGATCCTGAGGAACCAGATCCAGCAGGCCTTCGTGGAGCGAGACATCCTCACCTTCGCAGAGAACCCCTTCGTGGTCAGCATGTTCTGCTCCTTTGAGACGCGCCGCCACCTCTGCATGGTCATGGAGTATGTGGAAGGTAAAGCGCACCCGTCGGATTTCCCCACAGCGCCCCCTGCTGGAACCAGGACTCTGTGCAGGACGTCTTGAACCCCAATAAAGATGAACACGTTGCTCCTTTGTTTTTTGTGCATTTTTAGAAGTTCAGTCAAGATGACTGTAGTCAAGTTTCAACTGGTGGAATAGTTCTCACAGTGAAAAACAGTTTTTTGTCATACTGAATTTTGTTAGGTCATGTAAATGAAAAATAAACCTGTAGAGACCTGCGTGCACCTGTACCCGGTGAATGTGTTTAATTATGTCTGTGAGAATGGACTAGTATCTGATGGACTGGTTTTCCTGCCTTAGGTGGGGACTGTGCTACTCTTTTGAAGAACATCAAGGCGCTACCTGTGGAAATGGCACGCATGTACTTTGCCGAGACGGTTCTGGCACTGGAATACTTGCACAACTATGGCATTGTCCATAGAGACCTCAAACCTGACAAGTAAGCCTCCCCACACACACAATATGGGAGTGGAGAATGTTCCAGGCTGTTCTTTGTCACTGGGTTGGCAAGACCAGATATGTCCTATATGTCCAGATATGTTGCCTTTAGGCTTGCTTTTGGGGGGGTCTAGGCCTGGGTTCCCCCTCTGTTAAGCGTTTTGTGACAATTAAATTGTAAAAAGCGCTATACAAATACATTTGATTTGATTTGATTTGATTTGATTTATAATTTCAGTTTAGTCATTTGGAGTTTCAATTAAGTTACTAATTACAAATTTTTAAGAGCTGGTTCTAATGAAGAATTCTTACTACTTAAGAATTTTGAAGACCTTAAATATAATCAAAGTGTTGCGAATGCATTGAGTGTGCGTTCGCAGTGAAGGCGATCCACGCGTGGACACGCAGGGGGCGGGAGGCGATGGCTCGCTTCTCACCGTGCTTCTCTTTGGCCCGCAGTCTGCTGATCACCTCGATGGGACACATCAAGCTGACCGATTTCGGCCTCTCTAAGATCGGCCTCATGAGCCTGACGACAAACCTCTACGAAGGGCACATCGAGAAGGACGCGCGGGAGTTCCTGGACAAGCAGGTGCGCCCCCTTCGCCCTTGGCCCGTTGTCCTGTCCCTGCGGTTCACAGTCACGTTAGTCATTACATTACATTACAGGCATTTAGCAGACGCTCTTATCCAGAGCGCCTTACACAGTTTTTACATTTTGTTACAATCCATTTATACAGCTGGATATTAACTGAAGCAATTCAGGTTAAGTACCTTGCTCAAGGGTACAACAGCAGTGTCCCACCTGGGGATTGAACCTGCAACATTAACGTTGCAAGCCCAGCTCCCTAACCATTGTACCACACTGCCGGTCATTCATCGTGTCTTGTCCGGAGCGAACCCGACCCAAAAGGGCACGTAAAAAAGGGAGTGTTTGAGCGCCGTGTGCCCCTCTGTGCCGTGTGCGTTCAGGTGTGCGGCACGCCCGAGTACATCGCCCCCGAGGTGATCCTGCGCCAGGGCTACGGCAAGCCGGTCGACTGGTGGGCCATGGGCGTCATCCTGTACGAGTTCCTGGTGGGCTGCGCGCCCTTCTTCGGGGACACGCCCGAGGAGCTCTTCGGACAGGTCATCAGCGGTCAGTACCCGCGCGCGCGACGGCAGACCGAAAGGGAGAGACAAGCGCACGCACGTCCAGTAGCGTTACCGTGCGGGTGCGGGGCGCGAAAGGGACTGCAGGCGGAGGAGCAGTGGGGGTATAGACTGACTCTTGGAAGTGTGGCTGTGCGGAGTCGCGTCTCTGACCTGCTTCTCTCTCTGCCGTCCGTCCCACAGATGAGATCATTTGGCCCGAGGAGGAAGAGGCCCTGCCCTACGACGCCCAGGACCTCATCTCCAAACTGCTGCGGCAGAACCCCCTGGATCGCCTCGGAACCGGTAGCCCCATCCGACCTCACTCTTTGCCATTTCTCTTTAGTTTGGTTTCTGTTTGATCCCGTTTCTCTCCAGGCCATGTTTCTGATTGTGTGTGTGTGTGTGTGTGTGTGCAGGCAGCGCCTTCGAGGTGAAGCAGCACCGCTTCTTCACAGACCTGGACTGGAACAGCCTGCTGAGGCAGAAGGCTGAGTTCATCCCCCAGCTGGAGTCTGAGGACGACACCAGCTACTTCGACAGTGAGTCCCGCCGCCGCCTGCCTCTACCGCCGCCTGCCTCTACCGCCGCCTGCCTCTGCCGCTTACTGAATTCTACTTCACTCATTTCCACAGTCCTATAGTCCTGTAATTGTACAGCTGTAAGAATGTGCCTGGCTGGTTGCTGAAGGACATGGCGTAGTCCCTCCCATTGGAGACTCATCAGATCTCTCTCCTTTGTCCAGCTCGCTCAGACCGGTATCACCATGTGGACTCTGAAGAGGAAGAGGACACCAACGATGAGGAGCACGTGGAGATCCGCCAGTTCTCCTCCTGCTCTCCACGATTCAGCAAGGTATTGGAAGGCACACCCACTGACACCCGGGCAACACACACACACACAATCACACGCAATCACGCATACATGCATATACATACATACATCCACACACAATTACACGTACACACACATGCATATATGTACATTCATACATACACACACACACAATCATACATACACACACATGCATATACATACATGCATACATACACACACACACATACACAGACACAAACACACACACACACAACCACCCCTTTCTGCAATCAGTCCTGACTAGAAAATGGACTGCCTGTTTAAATGTACACATAAAGCCGTGCTTCTGCTCTCCCATCATAATGGGTGAGTGGCAGTGCGTCTGCACAGTGTCTCTAGCAGTACGTCGCTGCGTTGTGCATCACGTGGGCGTGTCCTGCTGCTCCCGTCAGGTGTACAGCAGCATGGAGCGTCTGTCTCTCCACGAGGAGAAGAGGACGCCGCCGCCGACCAAGCGCAGCCTGAGCGAGGAGGGTGGGGACCGCCTCGACAGCCTCGGCGGACTCAAGTCACGTGACCGCAGCTGGATGGTGGGATCGCCGGAAATGTGAGTCAGTGGGGCTGATGACCACGGGCTGTAACACTGTAATGTGTGTCTTCACCGTCCTCACTGGTCTGGAGCTGGTTACTCTCAGTAATATGCATCTGCCTCAGTGTAAAATACACATTTGTCAGGCATTTATTACCATGCATATAAATCATTCTGTAGATGCATGGTGTGTGCGTGTTTGTGTATGTATATATGCATGTGTGCCTGTGTGTGTGTATGATGTGTGTGTGTATGTGTGATTGTGTGTGTGTGTGTGTGTGTGTGGGGGGGCATGTGTGTGTGTGTGTGTGATTGTGGGGGTGTGTGTGGGGGGGTATGCATGCATGTGTGTGTGTATGTGTGATTGTGGGTGTGTGTGTGTGGGGGGGTGCATGTGTGTGTGTATGTGTGATTGTGGGGGTGTGTGTGCCACATTTAGAAGAGCATAACTCATTCTCTATATGCATTTTCTCTGTTATTACCTCTGCTTACAATGGTTTGTTTTATGTGTGTGTGTGTGGTGTTTGTGCTCGTGTGTGTGTGTGTGTGTGTGTGTGTGTGTGTGTGTGCGTGCGTGCGTGCGTGTGCGTGTGTGTGTGTGTGTGCATGTGTGTGTGTGTGTGTGTGTGCGTGTGCGTGCGCTCTGCAGCCTGCGGAAGCGTCTCTCTGTGTCCGAGTCGTCGCACACGGAGAGCGACTCCAGCCCTCCCCTGACGGTGCGCCGGCGCTGCTGCTCGGCCATCATCGAGATGCCCCGCTTCGCCATCTCCGCCGAGGAGGAGGGCGGCGCCAGCAGGAAGAGCCCCGCCCTGCTGCCCCAGCCCTCAGCCAGGGGCCCACGGGGCGACGAGCTGCCCCAGTCCATCCCCGAGCTGCCTGTGGAGAGAGAGCTCAGACTGGACGAGTCGCCCACCACCCCCGGCTCCACCAGCAGCCAGCTGAGCAGAGCCACGCTGACCCGTGAGTCCCGCCTGCATCTCATCTCCGCCACTCGCCGTCTCACTCTCACCTCACCCTCCGCCAATCACCATCTCTCACTCACCCCCCTCCACCAATCATCATCTCGCTCTCATCGCGCTCCTCGCCTAGAGCCAATTACAATCTCTCACCCCGGTCTGACTCACTGCAGCCAATCGTATTTTCTGAGTCTTCCATGGCCAATCCCAGCCTTTGACACATCCATCACCCATCACACTGCCAACCTACAGCCCAACAGACGCCCTTTGAAACGGATGATCAGATTCTCCTGTGAAGGGTCTTACTCTGGCATGACGAAATGGCTGATGAGTTTTGTAACAGGCCACAGGTCAGAAGCCACTGCTCTGTAAAGTGGAACCGAAGTTGGTAGGCTGATCTGATCCCAGACTCGCTGTGAGGTGGTGTAGGACGAGGTGGTGCTGGTCCTATGTGTGCTGATATGGCCCCCTCTCTCTCTCTCTCCTCTCTCTCCGCAGCGGGCAGCTCAGGGGACGTGTGGGACCGCTCCTCCCCCCGCTGCAGCAGCGCGGAGGGGGCCGACAGCTCCACCCCCAAAGCCATCAGCGACCTGGCGGCCCGCCGCGCCCGCCACCGGCTGCTCTCCGGCGACTCTGTGGAGAAGCACCCCGCCCGGCCGCTCAACAAGGTCATCAAGTCGGCCTCCGCCACCACGCTCTCGCTCATGATACCCGCAGGTGTGTGTGTGTGTGTGTGTGTGTGTGTGTGTAGTGTATAGTGTCTTTGATAAATGGATTTGAAAATGGAATGATGCCCGTTGTTGGTCACGGTTACGACGGAGAAGTACGGGCTCTCTTGAGTGTGGTTACTCCTAAAGGCCTCTACATGCTTCTGCCTAACTTGTGCGACATCTTTGCAAGCACTCAGCAATTTATACTTCTGCGCAACCTATGCAACATGGTGTCCTTGAACTTCTGCACACTAGTAGGCGTCAATGTATTGAACAAGGTAGGTAGAGTTTTCATGAAAGCAGGGAAACTCCTGTACCTTCAAACTTCTTCAGCCAATCTTTCCTGAAGCTGGTTCATTTTATACCGTGTCGAACAAATTATGCTAGCTATCTATATCGTTAGCTACTGTTAGCGAGCTTTATTTGGCCGTGATACCAGGTTGCTAGCTAGCTACCTAGCTAGATAGATATCAATAGTTTTAGTTAACATAGATATATACAGGTATGGTATGCAGCTGCCAACAACGATGTATATCGCTGTATTACTGCACTGATCTCTTGTGCGAACTATGATTGTTCTTACCATGCATTAATGCACATCTAGTAAGTCGCTCTGGATAAGAGTATGCACCCTGCTCTTTCTTTGTTTTGTTAGTTGAATATTCTGCTCATTAAGGTGTTGTAGTGACATGTTACATTTATATGTAATCTGAAGCACAACACAAAACATCTGGATATTTGCAACCTTAAATATATCATTTAGAATGATGTGAAGATCACAGTCAATCCTTTGTTGTTTGCAGAATCTCTGAGTTTAATGTACTGTCAGTGCTGTCAGAGCTTTTCCTTGCCACTCTTACCCTAGGCTTGCTCTTGTGGCATTAAATACACTATAAATTACATTACAATCATTTAGCGGACGCTTTTATCCAAAGCGACTTACAGAAAGTGCATTCAGCTCGAGTAGATGAACAACCACTAGATGCTACAATCTTCAAGCGCATCATTCCTCCAGTAAACAGTATAAACAACACAAATGCTTAAGGAAGATGACAACAAGTAGTTTTTTACAAAGTTTTTAAAAATTAAATATAGGGATCAAGGTCTGAGATGCGTTTTCAGCCTACAGCGGGAGATGGGCAGCGATTCGGCTGTTCAAATACCTCTGACTTGATTCGATTTTTTGTGTGTGCGTGCGCGCGTTCGCACGCCTGTGCTCACGACTTCACCTCTCTCTCTCCTCCCCCAGACCACCACGGTGCCTCCCCCCTGGCCAGCCCCATGTCCCCCCACTCCCTCTCCTCCAACCCCTCCTCCAGGGACTCATCGCCGAGCCGGGACCTCTCCCCGGCCGTCTCCAACGCCAAGCCCGCCATCATCATCCACCGCGCCGGCAAGAAGTACGGCTTCACCCTGAGGGCCATCCGCGTCTACATGGGGGACACTGACATCTACACCATGCACCACATGGTCTGGGTACGTCCAGGGCCGCGGGAGAGAGGAACGTCTCTTCATTCCTGCTTTGTCTTCACGTCAAATGTCTTCATTCCTTCCTTCAGGAACGTTACGGTGCGGGATGCATTCTGTATGATAACCGCTATTGCCTAGAATTAATCTTCCGGTAATTTCCCGGCCACGCCAAGTGTTCGTTTGAACTTTGAGACTGAGACTAATTGAAACAGCGAACAGCGTACTGCAGAATAAGCGCAAACGTCAGCAAGGGCTCTAAAGCGGGACGCTGTTGAAATCCATCATTTGGACGCGCGTCACGCCGTTCCCCCTCGCGCCCGAAAACACGCGCGCCGCATGCGGCCGCACGACCGTCAGCTGGCAGCCAGGACGACGTCGCCGGGTCATTAGCCCCCGGGGAAACTCGGGGGGAATTAGATCACGATCAATCAAGCGATGACATTCTCTTGTCTATTTAAGCGATCAGAGACCCCTGCGTGGGGAACAAACGAGTTGTTCGGATTTCCGACAGAAAGAGCGATTAGCTTCCAGCGAGGTGCAGAGATTGCTAATGATCCAGCGACATCGACTGGGCCCGAGAGCTAACGACCGAGTCAGGGCCCGCTTTCCGCTTTTCCGCCCTCAAATTGCTTATGCTATTCAGAAACCTTTACGCATTTACATTACATTTACATTTGAGACATTTAGCAGACGCTCTTATCCAGAGCGACTTACACAATTGGCATTTCTTTATATACAATCCATTTATACAGCTGGATATTTTACTGAAGCAATTCAGGTTAAGTACCTTGCTTAAGGGTACAACGGCAGTGCCCCCACCTGGGAATCGAACCGGCAACCTCGGAGTTACAAGCCCAGCTCCCTGACCACTGCACTACACGGCTGCCCTGTGCACTGTGTATATCGTATGTGTGAGTCTGTTTCTCCGTGTAAGATGTAGTGTGGTAATGGTTTGAGAGCGAGGCTTGGATGAAGTCCAGTGTTTGTGGTGGTGACGGTCCTCTCTCTCTCTCTCTGTGTGGCTGTCAGCACGTGGAGGAGGGCGGCCCGGCACACGATGCGGGACTGAGGGAGGGCGACCTCATCACCCACGTCAACAGCGAGGCGGTGCACGGCCTGGTGCACACCGAGGTGGTGGAGCTCATCATCATGGTACGGCTGTCTGAGCACTCACACACACACGCACATGTTTTCAGTCACACACACACTCATGTTTTCACTCACACACACACACACACACACACACATATATTATATTATTTATTACATACATACATACATACATACATGCATGCATGCACACACATGTTTTCACTCACACACACTCATGTTTTCAATCACACACACACAAACATGCACACACACACAAAAATACGCACACAGAAACAGGCAAATGCACACGCATGCACGCCAGAGTTGTGACAAGTCACTGTTATGCAAGTCATAAGTAAGTTTCAACCTTCCAAGTTTCATGTAAGTCCCAGTTCATGAGGGTTAAGTCACAAGTCCCAAATTTCAGGTGTCAAGTCCTCAAGTCACATTCAGAACAAGTCTCTCAAGTCATCCAGCTCAAGTCCAAGTCTAGTCCCAAGTCAGAGACATGCAAGTCTAAGTCAAGTCTCAAGTACTTTTATTTTTAGCGTCAAGTCTGAATTCATCAAAATTGTGACTCGAGTCCAAGTCATGTGACTTCAGTGCATGTACACACACAATCAATCAATCAATCAATCTTTATTTTCGTACAGCATTTACAAACAGGTTGTCACACAGCATGCAGAGGGAATCAAAAAACCAGAAAACCATTGGACACATGCACAAAAGGCGCAGATGAACTCCTGGAAAATTGTGGGATACAGAGAAAAACATGCACACGTGCACAGGCACACACACAAAACACACACACACACACACACACACACACACACGCACACACAAACATGCACACACACACACCTCTTCCAATGTGTTAGTGCCCTGAGCCTGTGGTAGTGCCCTGACACGTTCTCCTGTCTCCACCTGCTCTTTCAGAGCGGCAGCAAGGTCTCCATCTCAGCCACACCTTTTGAGAACACCTCTATCAAGGTGGGCCCCGCCAGGAAGTCCACCTCCAAGTCCAAGATGGCTCGCCGCAACAAGAAGACCAAGACAAAGGAGGGCCAGGACTCGAGGTGTGTCCCACGATGTGAACGGACACCGACTTTCACCTACACCGTGTTTTATCAAAGCTCACGTGTTGTAAACGGCCTCGTTGCCCTGCAGTGCGTCTTAGGAGTAACGTTTAACATGGCGTCTGTGTCCGCAGCAGTAAGAAGAAGAACTCCCTGTTTCGGAAGATCACCAAGCAGGCCTCCCTCCTGCACACCAGCCGCAGCCTCTCCTCCCTGAACCGCTCGCTGTCGTCGGGAGAGAGCGTCCCCGGGTCCCCCACGCACAACCTGTCGCCACGCTCCCCCACACAGGGCTACCGCTCCACTCCGGACTCCACACACTCCGGTACGCCCCACGCCCTCCGTCCTCCACCCACAGGCAGCAGCGGCGGCGGCAGCAGCAGCACGTGTCCTTGGGCACACGGGCTGTGGAAACGCATTCGGCTGATTGTAACAACGTCGCGTGTGGTGTCTCTCCCGAGTCTGGTTTCGCGGTTGCCGTCGAGTAATTTAAAACGGATTAACTGTAATCGAGAAGTGTTTAATAGTCACAAAGCTGCAGGAAGTAAGTGAACGAAATTGCTCTGTGTCTGAAAAGCTCTGACGTCCACCCTGTCTGTCTCCCTCTCCCTGCAGTCGGCGGGAACTCTTCCCAGAGCAGCTCGCCCAGCTCCAGCGTGCCCAACTCCCGGCCAGCTCCGGCCACATCCGGCCCAGCTCCCTGCACGGCCTGGCCCCCAAGCTGCAGCGGCAGTACCGCTCCCCCCGCCGCAAGTCCGCCGGCAACATCCCCCTGTCCCCGCTGGCCCGCACGCCCTCCCCAACCCCCCAGAGCACGTCCCCGCAGCGCTCGCCCTCCCCCCTGCCCGGCCACGCCCTGGGCGGCTCCTTCCCCGTCAAGCTGCACTCGTCGCCCCCGCTGGCTCGGCAGATCTCGCGGCCCAAGAGCGCCGAGCCACCTCGCTCCCCGCTGCTGAAGCGCGTCCAGTCGGCCGAGAAGCTGGCGGCCTCGCTCTCCTCCTCCTCCTCCTCGCCCTCGCCCTCCTCCGCCGCCGACAAGAAGCTGCCCGCGGCGTCGCGCAAGCACAGCCTGGACATCTCGCACGCCGAGTTCAAGAAGGAGATGATGCAGAGGGACCCCAGCCTGCAGAGCCTGCAGGAGTCGGCCAGCGAGGGCGTCCTGGGGGGCCGCGCGGCCCCCGTCGAGAAGGGCAGCCTGCAGAAGCAGTCGTCCCGCAAGCTGGGCCGGCAGGAGGGGCCCGAGGCGGGGCCGGGCGCTGGGGCTGGCCGCGGGGAAGAGCAAGCTCAAGGACAAGCTGTCGGCCATCCGCCAGGACCGCGCCGAGCGCCGGGAGTCCCTGCAGAAGCAGGATGCCATCCACGAGGTGGACTCGTCGGAGGACGAGACGGACGAGGGCTCCGAGGACAGCCAGGACGGACGGAGGCTGGGCTGCTGGGGTGACGGGCGCCCACACAAGAGCTCGGGCAAGGAGGATGAGCCCTTCGTCCCGCCCGCCTCCGTGCTGCGGCCCGCCACCGTGAGAACCGGCCCCGCAGCCGGGCCCGGCCTGTCCCTCTCCCACGCTGCACAGCCCTACAGCTCCGCCCCGCAGCCGAGCAGGCAGCCCCCGGCCCCGGTCACGCCAGTAGGGAAGGCCGCGGAGCAGACGTCTGCGCAGACCCCGGCGCCCGTCCCGCAGGGCGGGGCAGTCGGCAGCCCCGCGGCGCCCGACGAGGCGGGGGAAAAGGGCGGGAAAGCGCAGGAGCCGCTGCCCGCCGCCGCCACCACCACCACCACCAAAAGCGCCGCCCCTCTCCCTCAAGGCCTTCAGAGCAAGCTGCCCTGCACTTTCGCCACTCCTGGCAGCGCGTTCACCTCGGTCGGCAAGGACGCCTTCCAGAAGCCCGCCGCCCCGCTGGCCCCCGGCGTCGCTCCCTCCGCTGACTGGAAGGTGCCCAAGCTCCCGGAGCTCAGGGGGAGGAGCAGCCCGGTGGCTAGGGGCGAGGACAGGGCGCTCAAACCCAGCGGGGCGCCCGAGCCCAAACTCTCCAGCTCGCCCCCTGTCCAGGGAGGCACCAGCAAGGAGAAGAAGGAGGCCGACAACAGGAGGCAGGCGATGAGCCGCCGCCGCCGCTGCCTCGCCGCCCGTCCCGGAGAGCGGGGTGGAGAAGGTGGTGTTCCAGCTCGCCACCGTGGCCAAGAGCGTGCTGGGGCCCGTCAAACTCAGCATGCCGGGGGCCAAGGAGCCCTTGGAGAAGTCCAAAGAGCTGCGGCCGGCCGACCCGCCCCACCCAAAGAGCAAGGAGCAGAAGCAGGAGCACCCGGACAAGCTCGACGCCCCGGCGACCGGCCTTCCCCCAGCCGTGTCCCCCAGGCAGGCCAGCCCCCAGCCCCCCCCCCGCCTGATAGAGTCGCCCCCCCGGCACCTCGTCTCCAAAACCGAGCCCCCGCCGCCCCCCCCTCCGTGGGCCCCGGACCCCGCGGCGGACAGGAGGAGGCCGGCGCCCGCCAAAGACTGCGGCCAGACCGCCTCGGAGCCCGGCGAGAGGGCGGGGTCGCCGCGCGGCATCCAGAGGCCGGGCCCGCAGGCCGCCAACGGCGCCAACGCAGCCGAGCAGCGGAAGAGGCCGGAGTCCCAGGCCCCTCCCAGAGCCGCGGCGGCCCCACAGGACAAAGCCTGCAAGAAGACGTAGCAGCGTCGCCGCGCACAGACTGTCGGCTCCGAGATTTTAATTAAGGAACGCATGTTGGAGTACGAAAAACAAGATAAACTTTGCAGTACACTAATCTGAGGGGTATTAGCTGTTTAAAAAAGACAAAAGAAAAAAAAAAGAAGAGAATCCCAACTGTTCCATTCCGGATCGTTTGTGTTTTATGTTCCGTATCCGAATGGTATCTGGACTGTGTTGCCCTTCCTTTTTGAGTCATCCTTTACTGTTCTTGTGACGTCAGAGTTTCCCTCTGCAAGAGACGGGGCTAGAAATAAGCGTCTCGGGTTTCCTGGTCCGGTCAGAGAGAGCGGTTTCCTCGCACTAACGACGTTCTCGTACTTTGTCACGACTCTCCACTCTGGAGACGACGGCGGCGTCTTGAGCCCACGTGCGTTCCTCGCTGGTAGAACTGGTTGTGCCTTAACCAACACAATATTTCATACTCATCTGCATGTTTGTTTTCCAATAGCAACTTCTGTGGGGGGGAGAGAAAAAATAAGGATGTATCTCAGCAATAAGTAGCGTATGCTTAGCAATTTGTATAAATACGTCAAGTTTATTACAAAAAACTAAAAAAACGTGCATTGCCACTGTTCCATCAGCACCCGAGCAACGTGATTACATTTTTCCATTACTGCCTCGTGGTTTCACATTGCGTTCGCTGGTAGTCCAGACAAAGTAGAACTAAGCTTACATTTGAAAGCAATGGAATAATTAGCTTCTTTTTTTTTTTATATATATACACGAGTCTCGGTGTGTGCAGTGCTTCATGTTAGGATGTCTCGCTCACACACACCAGATCCACCGTATACTGTATGCGACTTTTAACCGGTGTTGTGTTAGGGAGATAGCCTAGCAGCCTAGCTGTCGCCTGCTGTGTCCGGCCTCTCCGCATGATACACTTTCAACAAACTTTAACGTAGTATGCTTTTACTGAAATAGTCGGCCCAAAAAAAATCATAATAATAATTACAAACTATGTACTTTTCGTGTCGGAGCTTGCGGTTGTCTACCGAGTAGGGGAGGTGTTTTCCGTGCCTGTTGTAGATCATTCTGTCCGGGAGGGGGGGACAGAAGACCGTCTCGCTGGACAGGTACAGTGACGGCGCTGTGAGCCTGAGTGCCGCGGGTCTCGAGGAGAACGGGAGCAGGGAGAGGAGGCGGCGAGTGTTTGTTTTGTGCTTGTTTATGCACGGTGGAGCCCATTACCTCAGCGGTGGGCCGTAGGGGATCTCTCTGCTCCCTACTCCATTACCCTGGCTTCAGCCTCTCCGCCCGGACATCACTCAGTCACTCACTCACTCGCTCACTCACTCACTCCGACACCTCAGCGTGCAGGCCAGGGGACAGGGTGGGGAGAGTGTAATGTGGACTGGACTGGCTGCGCGCGGATGACAGTAGCCAGGCCACAGGACGGACAGTGACTTAAGAGGCTCCAGGACCGGTGTCTTTATTTCTAGCCCCTGCTTTTCTTTTTTCTTTTCTTTTCTTTTTTCTTTCTTCCTGACATTTTTGTTTGTTGTTGTTTTATATCTGGACCAACTTGCTGTGTTCCTCTGTGACTGGTCCTTATTTTGTATGGTTGGCAGACTTTATACATGTGTATGTATGTATGTATGTGTGTGTGTGTGTTGGTGAGTGAGTGTGTCCGTACAGTGCGTGTATATATATATATATATATATATATATATATATATATATGTATGCACATGTACACATGCACACATATACACACAAACTGTTCTTTGTGATTTTTTTACCCTGCTGTGTTCAGAGAGTGTGTGTGTGTGTGCGTGCCAGGATATCTTCTGTCAGTACACCAGTGGCTTGCAGCGCTCTTTAAACCCGGCTGTTCGGAGGGCTGCAGGGCTTTGCACACGCCCTTACCGGCCATTTGAGAATAAACGACAGGGAGGCCAGTCAGAACCTCGCCGTTGTCGAGGTCCAGATTTTGACCCTCGCCGAAAACCACTATCATATTTGATGCCCTTCTCTTGAGCGGACGCTCAGTTAGACTGAACACACGTGACACCGTTCAGTGCCCCCCCCCCCGAGGGTCTGGCCAGTATCCACAGCCCGAGAGCAGAGTCTCACACATTGGCCGAGGAGCAGGTGGAAGTGAAGCTCTCCTCCATGAGGTTTGCGTTTGGACTCTGCGCTGTGCAGGTAGAGGGAACCACTAACAACCCCTCAGTCAGGGGAATGGGACGGGCGGTGGGGAATGGGACGGGCGGTGGGGAATGGGACGGGCGGTGGGGAATGGGACGGGCGGTGGGGAATGGGACGGGCGGTGGGGAATGGGACGGGCGGTGGGGAATGGGACGGGCGGTGGGGAATGCGCCGGTAAAGCCCTGCGCCGGGTCCACCGTCTCGTCTCGTCTCGTCTTCATGGCGAGCGCGCTCTCCAGCCAGCAGGCTCCAGTTGATTTGGGGGCGAGCCCTTTGAGCTCCCTCTCGCAGCTCCTGCGGTATCGCCTCGTCTTCCCGCTTTCCACCCTTTAAGCAATTTGTCGCCGTGTCAACATTTCGGCTGCACTAAACAACGCTGAAATGCAAGGCAGTGACTTCGAACTGCTACACAGTTACAACGGCATTCCGGTTTACGTTTATGCGGGTCGCATCAAACATTTCGGTGAATCGCACCTCTTGCTCACGACCTTTGTAGAGGCACGGCTGTTCTATGGATATGGATGAATTGCATTGAAGTGGGACAACATCTAGGCTTATCGCTACACAGTGTACAACATGCATATGAATGCAAGCTTGTTTTTATTTGTCCTCTTTTGTAATACTCCGTTAGACGCTTGAAATAAATATCCAGCGAGAAATAAATATACGGACTAGGCAAATGGACGTGGAAGGTTTGAATAGAGAGACGGACTACGGACGGAAGCTGTGATCGCACGGTCAGTGGGGTGAACATATCTACAGTCGGTCGATCCGCAGGGGAGATCACTGTTCCTCATTGGGCCGTAAGGTCACATGATGAAAGTGACCTCATCCTCCGTTAGCGTCGAGGTGTTTGGATGAGCGCCCTTTTCTTTTACGTGGGGAAATTCTGAGAGGTCAGCTGAGGGAAGCGTTGTTTTTAAAAACGTGGTTCCGCTCCTCTCGTAAGCGCAAGTGCAGCGGGCACCCCGATTTAAGCTTACGCTCCGTCTTAGCGCTGATCGCCGCTAGGAACACACATCCATCAGTAGGAGGTCCGATGTCCTGAGCGTCAGTAGATCGGCGACCCGCACTCTCCCACTACAGAAGACCAAAGCTCCAGAAGAACTGTGTGGTCCCAGTGAACCCCGCCCCAGCGCACACAAACAGCCTTTGAAAAAAACAAAACAAACAAAAAAAACGTTTACAATCGTGGGGGAGTACATGTGATTTGTACATAATGTGAGCTGTAATTTATACTTTGTCTAGTTTAGCCGAGTGTGCGAGTACCGTGTTTAGGTGTGATTGTTGCTGCGGGCAACATGTTTTACAGCTCCCCTTTCAAACTCATGCTGGCAGTTGAGTGGCCGCAAGGCCTGGCGGGGGACGTGCAGTCGCAGATAAATCAAATGAAAGTCCACGGCACAAGAGGGACGCAAACAAAACCGCCCTACGATTACAATCGCTCTGCGCTCACACCACTGTATATTGTGTCAAAACGAAATATCTTACAGGATTCCATAACTCCAAGTTACGCCCCCGCCCCCTCTCCCTCCCCCCAATGTTATACAGAGACTGCTACACAAACACACTGAACTGCAGTGTCCCGAGTGGAAGAGAGACACACCCCCCAGAGTGAGTGAGGACCGTGGTGCAGCTAGTCAAAACGTCTCTGCCCCATGCCCGACCCCACAGCTTCAGAGGGCAAGGTCTCCGCGCCTTCTGGATCCCCCCTGCCCTCTGCCACACCAGACCCCCACACTCCCTGTTTCCACTACCCCCTCCCCTGTTTTTTCCATAGCACACCCCCACAGTGTGTTCCTTCCCCCGTGTGATTTTAACTCACTCTTTCTGAAAATGACACAGAATCCGCTATTTAATTGTGTATATAACGGCGATAATCGTTTGCAGTGTTAGGGTCCCTGCGTGTAGAGACCAGTGCCATAGGGAGACGGCGGGAGAGGGCTTCTGTCTGTGCGTCCTGTATGCGTGTGTCTGTCTCCTCGGGAGGAGAGGGGAGGGTGCAGCAGGGTAAGACAAGGGGGTCGGGGGACCAAGGTGTGAGAAATTGCTAGCGTGAAACCAGTGCAATATCTTTTCATTTTTAATGTGGTAAATGCATGTTGTTGTTAAGCTTCCCTTATAAATAATAAAAGTTTTTATGTAAAAAAATCTAATACAAATGTCTCGTCTCCAGTCCCTGAGCCGTGGTCTTGAGTCCTGAGGGCTTCCTACAGGTCTGCGTGCTCTACACATCTTCAGATTGGTTGAGAGAAGAAGCTGCGATTGTCGTTCTTAACAAGCATGTTAAAATCCTGTACAGTGTTGAACCCCCTGAGAGGGGGGCGATCTCAAAGAGCTTGAACCCACAGTTTTGAGTTTGCAGTTACCCCGGGGTGGACCTCGCGGAACACGCGATCATCATCCCGGGTTGACGTTCTGTTACCTGTAAAAATCTTACCTGTGATTACCCACAATTTACATAGGATCCGCCGCTTTGTGGGGGTCCAGTTTTATCAGGGCGCCCGTCATTTGGGTTTTTATCAAGATGCTGCTGACATAATTTTGGTCACGTCTGAAGAAATGCACTGATATCATTTTGTCATATCCCAAAATATCTGTATGAAATATATTCCTCCCCGTGGATGGCTCATTGGCTTTGTGATTGAGATGCTGTTGCGCACATTTATGTTGCACGCGTCTTGCATAAACAAAAGTAACAGTGAGTCATCGGTGAACAGGAAGAGAGTTCTGAATGTTCGTCTGGCTCGTACATTTTAGGCAAAGTGGCTTAAGAGTTAATGCCCTGGGCGTGCCGCGTTAAATGGACACAAAACAGCCAGATCTTCGGCTCAAGCGACTTGTCACCCGTCCAAGCCTCCGAGATTACGCTAGTTAATGGGCTCGAGAGACACTCTCAGGCACACTCGGGTGCGTCTCCGGGCCTAATCGACAGCGAGCCGCGGCGCAGCGGAGAGCCGGCCGTTAATGGCATGCCATTACCTCCGCTCGGCCCTGGAAGCCCCGCTCCTCCCGGCGCGCAGGCGGAGCGCGATGACGGGGTCGGGGCCCGGCCCCGCCTCGCTTTAACGCCTCGCTCCCCACTCCGCGCTACAGGATAATTGGTCTCCCGTCCCAGGGGCCTGTCAGCGCGCGGGCCCCCGGCGAGGCCCCCTGGGGGTCCGCCAGCGGCTCTGACAGTGGGCCGGCCCTCCAGGCCCCGGCTCCCCGCTCCGCCGCCGCTGACAGCCAGCCGCTCTGGTGATGAATTGCCGGCGTCGCCTCTCTCTGACACCGCTCTACATGACCGGGCAAACTCATTCCACTCCGGCACCAGGCGGAGCCCAGCCTCGCTCGCATTAGAGCACCAGGCAGAAAACAAGATTCCTGACAACTGACAGAGCGAGCGTCGGGGAGGAGCGGGGCAAATGGGTTTGGAGGGAGAGAGGAGAGGAGAGGAGAGGAGAGGAGAGGAGGGGTGGGGAGGGGAGAGGAGAGGAGAGGTGGGGAGAGGAGAGGAGAGGAGGGGTGGCGGGGCTCGCCGTAAACTTCTCCTTTGTTGTTGAGATTCGCCGTTGCCTCGCACCCCCTCCCTCTGTGCTGTTTTCCACACAAAGCCGAGGAGAGGGGGAGAACGGCAGCATGGCCTTGACAACGCTTAGGTTGTGGGTTCGATTCCCACTGGGACCACATATACTGAAAAATATGCATTCACTACTGTAAAGCGTCTGCTAAATTGCATATATTATATTCTATTGTTCTTATTAACGGGGAGGTAAGGGATGAGCAGTGCGCCATTTCATCGAGATTCCAAGGCATTCCTCACACCCTCCGCAGGTAAGCTTTGTTCTGTGCGTCCCCAGACCGCTCCTCGAGGCCTCGTCCTCTCCGCGTTAGATCGAGCAGCGGCGGAGGGCACAGAAACATCCGGGGTCGACGGAAGAAAGGAGCCATCGGCTAGCGTCGCACGTCGATGTCCAGAGACATTCAGCAATGGGACCGGAGGGCAGGTGCCGTCCGAAAGGCAGCCCGCATCTCTAACGCGCCGGGATAGAGACGTCGCTACAGTAGGATTTACAGTAGGGTCAAGGGTCAGATCTGCCGTGTCTGAAGTCTATAACTCATTGTCACACGATGGCGTTTAGGCTGCCGGTGACAGCCATATGGCACAGAGAGAGTGTGCTACTGTATGCAGTTCTCTAATTGCTCTCTCATGGCACCAGGTGCCAGGTACTTAATGAACCTGGCTGGTTTTGATATATGTGTACGGGCGCGCAGTATGGAGGCTGCGGGCGGCGCCGAGACTAATAACACATGAAATTAGCACAGTAATGAGACCTTACTGAGGCGGGATGGCTGTGGTCTTGGTTCAAATTCAAACAGGCTTATTGTCTTTTTTTCCCCCCCTTTCTCTTTCTTTCCCCCTCCATGGATGGTGGTACACCAAAGCAACGAATGGCTAAACTTTGTATATATTCAGAGTGCGAGTGCTTTACAAAAGCCTCAGTGACTTCCCTTCCCTTCCCTTCCCTTGCCTTGCTGCAGGCTCCCTCTTGTTCGCGGTGTGTGGATGTTGGAGCCGGGTGGCAGGAAGGGGTTAATGATGAAGGATGGGGGCGACACAGGGCTGCGCTGTCTCCCATGTTTTCGGGGAGGGGAGATTGCCACCCAGGCCTCCATCACTGTCTCCCTGATTGATTGGGACGTCAGCCAAGATAAAGGATTCCGGCCTCACAGCGCGCTGCCCTGGGGAAAGGGTGTCTGAGGAGCCCTCTCCCACACCCCGTACCCCCCGTTCATCTCTCTCAATCTGCACGCGGACCAGCCTGCCTCGTATCGCCCTCCTAAAGCGCAGTGTACACCTCTCTCTTTTTCACTTTGCTGTTTCTCTCCGTTGCACTCTCCTTTTCGTGCTCTTTTTTTCCATTTCCCTTGCTCTCTCCCTTTCTTTCCTTCCTTCCTCCCTCCGTTTCTCTCACCATTTCTTTCACTTGCCCTCTATTTTTTTCTTTACCTTGCTCTCTCCTTCCTTTCTTTATTTATCTCTCTCTCTACTTCTTTCACTGGCTCTCTCCCCTTCCTTCCTTTCTCTCTCTCTCTCTCCCTTTCTGTCTGATTCGCAGCCAGGCTGCTCGGCCAAGTCTTCTCTGATCTCTGAGACCGCTTAATTCGGCGTATGTTGACACCCCTCAAGGACCGAGATCAACCTTGAGCTGGCTCACCGCACCAGCAACGCTGATGAATTAATTACATTCCCTTACATCATTACTCTCCCTGTACCACACTGTACCTGCTGGTTAATTGCTCTCTTTTGACTCCAACTTTCCATGATGGAGTTCGGGTATAACGAAAAGCCTCTCGAATTTGATGTAGAAAACTTCAGCCGTGCGCTGTGCGGGTTGGCCAGTTATTCACTGTGGCTCCACGGAATGCTGCCGAAAATCTGAATCCATCCGAGTCCATATACGGAATGCATAACCTTGCATCTGTGATGTGAAGGTTTGTTGTTCTCTCTCTCACATTTTACCCCCCTGTGCTCTCAATTATGTTCCTTTGCTCCATTCGGGTTGTGCGCGGGACTTCGATTTCATTCGATTCATTTTGTTTGTCTTTGTTGTTTTCCCTCTTCATTTCTTCGTCCTCCATCTCCTCTATCACTGACCTCTCTTTCAGGGATCCCAGAACAATCGTACCTGCAGGTTCCTCGTATGACCAACTTTATAAAAATGTATACACTGACATTTTTTATTTTTTTATTTTCTGCTGGCTGTGCAATTCTCTTGATATGTGTAGCACCTGTGGCAGTCATGCAATGTCACTTTCAGCATAATTCCCTTGGGGTAAATAATTTGCAGCTCCCCTTTATCACTGTCAATAGCTGACAAAAATGTAATACATATCTAATTATAATAACAAAGTGTGTGTGCTGTGGAAATGCTTTTGAGAGCGTCGAGCCGCACATCCACATTAACTTGGCCATTTTGAATTACTCAGTAAAGCCATGGGAGGGCAGTATTCGATTAGGTTATTTGCAGATAGGCTCTTTGTCAATAGAGGCTGATTGAATTGTTAAAAAGATATATATATTTTTTGCATTTTAATCTGTTATCTTAATCTGTTGTCTAATTCCTCATCCTCCTTTGTAAAATGAAGGCTATACAATAGTATTGAGATACCAGTATAGTAGCATATACTATAATTCCATTAATATGTTTTAGAACAAAATGTGTTTCATGGGATATTTAAGAAACAATATACTGTATATAACAAATATATTGAATAAAAATTAATTCTACAAATAAACTTATAAATAGGTACTTTTTATCTAAATCTTTTATCTAAAATATCCTAATTCAATTAGGTGAACCTAATAAGTTAACCTAAACAAATGAGTGCCCTTTAGATTAATCCACTTATCCAAGACCGAATAATGGCTATATGCAATATAACAGCCAATAAATACGTTTAGTTTTAATAGTTATTCTACAAATTAGATACTGCCACCCAGTGGACATGTTAGTGATGGCATCCGATATGGTTTTCATCCTTTACATAAGGAGACCTATACCGTTCGTAAAATGCAACTGTCTTTTCATGTCTCGGGACGATAATCACCATGACGACATGAAATCTTGTGCAGTTCTCCCTCGTCAATCGAGGATCAAATTGCAATATTTACACCCAGAGAAATCTTGATTACTTCAAATAATTCTGGAATTTGGCAATTTAAGACGTCCGATATCTTTTAAGTGTGTATTGCATAATTAGCACAAACATACAAAATCTGAGTTTTCAAGTTTCCAAATTGACTTGCTATCCTGCAACTGGGTACAAGATGCAACTTCCATTATAGGTTAAGTAGCATGCCTCCACACCACTGAAGTCTGATGAATCATTCTCATTTTACAGTGTTGGGGCAGGGTCCCATGAAGTCTTCTTAATGGTGCAATCACTTTAGTTCAGCAGAATACTTAAAAGACCCACTGCATTAGCTAGTTTACACATGGAACTGTTGTGTTTAGTAGTGATTTGAGCTGGACTCGGGACCCGTGATAAAGTGTTATTGTCAGTTGCGTTTAAGAGTGTCCTCCAAGCAAATAAATAAGGTAATATGCTGTGACTGAGAACTGGACCAGTGTTTGTCTGGACCTGAAGAGCGATGTCATATTCAGTCCAGTGAGTGGCCTGATTTATGAAGAGCTGGAACGCCCTGACGCCGTCCCCAGGGCCCCGCAGTGGAAGTGTCCCGGAGAGAGCCATGGGCAGGCTGGCGGATTATACACACAGGGCTCTTATGCATAGATGGTGGACAGGGTTTGAAGAGCAGCCAAAAACCAGAGTGCAGAGGATTCAGACAAAAAAATGTCTTCCTCCCATCCATGAAAAATGTGATGCGACTGGAAACAAAAGCCCTTCAGTTTCCCAGTGGTCTGCTCAGAAATGCTTTCGCGTTGAGGGAATTTGCCCTTGTGTCAGGAAACCGTGGAAGACAACCTCATGGATGTGGGTAAATCGTTCCCCAGGTCTCGGATACAGTACATCACCGCAACTGAAATGTCTTGAAAAGTCTTACAGACTCACACATTCTTTTATTCCGTGTCAGAATTGTGTGTTAGTTTATGAGAAGCTTAGTTCTTTATGTTGACAGATTATACAGAATATTGATGCGCTTGTCCACTGAAAGTCCATGGCAGCTTGTAATGGACTCATCTTCAGAAGAAGAAAAAAATAGTAGGAATGAGAGCGAGGGAAAGGCTTTTATTAAACACAGTTCATCATCACTCTTCTACACTGAAGTGTTTCACTGGCTCTTTCCCCTGGCTCAGGGCAGCTTCAGTCATCGTCTGAAGTGGACACACTATTACAAGTGATGTTACAGCATCGTTGTTGTAAAAATAGGAACACAGTAAACACGTACTGCCACGGCTTGAAGCCTGTGCAAATGGCATTAATATTTCATCATCTGCCTCGATGCAGACCAAACCTTTGAAGGTGCAATTATCCTCAGGCTCCTGGTAATTATTACATTAGTGTATCAACATTCTTTATTTTCGTCCTTTTTTCCCTTGCAGTTTATTTGAGACCTGAAGTCACACCGTCACCACAAAGGGACAATGAGTAAGTAGGTAACAGGGTTTGGCTATATCGGTGTGTTAACTCACTTTTTTTTTAAATCACATTTATTTGCAGCTCATTATATTACTGATACTTTGAAGCTACTGCAGTTAATTTCCACCGGTGTGGTTTGGATGCATTAGCTGCCGGTAAGTGGGAGTTCGATGCAGCTTGCTATAAAAAGATAAAGCGATGGCGAAAAGCCCACAAAAGCGCTTCTCGTCAGGCATGTTTGCATGGCGACGCCCACTGCCACAGTGCTGTGTGAGTGGCCTTCCTCCCTCTTCGGTAGGCCCGATTGACCTCAAGCGATAAAGAGGATAGCGGCATTATCCCCTGAAAGTGTAAACAACCTTGTCTTCCTGAGCACCGTGGGCCAGCTTTCAAAGATTGTAATCCCATAACCAATGTATCATAACTGATATAACTTAATGGCTAAGAAAGTGTGTTACTTCTAGTATAGGCTATAGTAGCTACCCAATAACTATTTACCTTAACACAACTACTCTATAGTAATTATTCCATCATAACTATACTATTCTAACTGAAGTTGCAGCTATGTGGTCAATATAATAGCATAAGTACTCTCCACGCTACAATTTCCAAGTTAAGTTAAAGGTCACCTGAACAGCCTTTGCACCTCACAGAAAGGAATGAACTCCAAGGAAACGCACTCAACAGATCTTAGTTATTTTATTGTTTAATTGGTTTAATTAATATTTACAATGCTCAGCTAAGATTTTCCAGTTATATTATATACTATTTTCACAAAGAATAACTAGATTTTACCAAAGCTTTTCATAACTACCATTAAAACCATTAAAAGGAAGAATGCATACAAAGACTAGCTGGTGTCTATCTCTATCTCTAGTAATAATTTGGCCTATATCTTTTCCCATCAGCATTGCTGGCCGAAATCAAATCAACTTTGAATTGCATTTGTCCTTAAACATTCTATCAAATCAAACTAAATCTTCTCAGATTAATCCGATGAAGTCTTTTTAACGTGTCGTATCTTTCTATGGCAGCGGAAGCAAGAGTTTGTAGCTTGAAAAATCTGTGCTCCCCGAGTGTTTGGCACCATGGGTTGCCTCTGATTAGTCAGGTAGTCCGAAAAATACCTGCCTTTTCATGCTAAATCTGTCTATTGGGGTCGCAGTTCATGCTATACCCAGATTAATGTTCCATATGTCTCCCTATAACAACAAATTGGAAGATGGTAAAATTGATTGTTGCTACTTCAAAATTATTTTCAACAATAAAAATAAATAAACAAATGAATGAAATACATATATAAAATAGTGCTACCATTGATTTTCAAAACAGTTTAATCTACACACGGGTTCCTGCTCGAGTTCAAGTTGGCAGCACAAACGATGCCTTTTATCGCTGTCCTATCTTTGCAGTATTATTATGAAACTCAAGTTAAACTATATATTGGTATTATAGTGATTGTCGGTCCAAGGTACAGCTTTGCTGTAATGCTATATGCAAATGAGGCAAGCAACCCATATTAGGGTGATGCATAGATGTGTCGTAGATGCGTTTTTATCATTATTATTATTATCATTATCATTATGTGGTACTACACGGATGTCCGATGAACAAACAGTCACTCAGAGCAGTGCAGCATATAGAAAAGTGTTTCAATCAATGTCTTCTTCAGAGTTACTGTACCTGCTAACCGTTTTAACTAGGCACAGGCTACAGTACAAGTAGGTATGTATGACTTATGCTAAAATGTTGAACTCCTTAATCAACATTAAACACGTTAGAATATATATTTCACTCAAGTACCTGGAATATTAATACAATTAATTATGTGGAATACTCTAACCCATAACATATATGATACATTCTTTTGTTCTGACTGTTAGCAGTTGAAATGGCCTTTACTCTGAAAATCGTATTTGAACGACCAGTGTTTATTATCCTCCTATTCATTTTTACATTAAATAATTTTCAACATATCATGTGCCACAAATATTAGAGACAAAAGTTGGAAACAGCTTATGAACAAGTGTCGTGTCCTGGGGGGGAGCAAGACCAGGGACAGAGACAAAAATGTAGTGGATCAATGGGTTTACTGCCTTAAAGTTAGTTAACAAAACCACCTTTCAATGCAGAGGTTCCACAGAGGCCCAGCAGTAGTCTTTTATGACTCTGTAGACTCCGGGCCAGGAATCTTTTATGACTCTGTAGACTCCAGGCCAGGAATAACATTGCGGCAGCATCTCTGTTGTCTTCTCTGCCCCCAGGTGGGTTCCAGGCTTCTGCCAAGGGCATCCCATTGGGTGTGAGCCAGCTAAGGGTTCACCACAGGAGCACCACGGGGATGTATTTCTGGGAGCCAGCACTGGCCCCCTCAGTGGGAGGGCTCCCTGGCATGGCCAACCCAACTGGAACCGTGCTGCCTGGGAACCGGGACAACTACTGTAAGGTAATTGCTTTATCCCTAAAATTCGGAATGAATCGAGTATTGTGATATTCGTTAATTTAACTTTTTTCTTGGAGAATGTTATATTTCATTCATTTCATTAAACAACATAAAGTTGGAGACAGAGAAACATATTTTTGGGGAAAGAAGCTCTCTTGCCCTTTAAAAAAAGCTCCCACCTCACGCACCTCATGCCACACTGCTTCCTGTTTCCTGTATTTTCAGTCCTTATGAGGGTAAGGGTATTTTTTACCCTAAGCTTAAGTCTTGTCAGTTTGAATTGCATTTGTCCTTATTTAGTCTGTGTGTTTGAATCTAGGCCTGTGTCTTCCATACTGTTTCATGCAAATGTGCATATGATTTGAATATGGCTTGTTCTGTTCGATTTTGTTTCATTTTATGAGGGCAGGAATTTTTATAGCGAGAATTAAGATTGATCATATATGTCACATAAGGAAATGAACAATTAATTATATCATGTACTTGAATATATTTCTAAACTTAAACTTAAACATTTTTTACATGTTTTTTTTCATTGCGAATTTAATTAATTAATTTATCTTTAGTTATTTGAAGAGCCACTTCCCAGCTGTTTACTATGCAGAATATTTTAGACATTTAGACACAAGGTAAGAGTGCGGATCATTTCAAGTGGCCAGCTGCTACGTACATTAGCACTACTTTGATTCTACATGTGCTAAACCAGCGCTGTCCAGCAATATGATATTTAAGCTTTACATGATCGTGAGTATGGGTGCTTTATACATCTGGACATGTATACCTCATACAACGCTGATGCATAATGCAGTTTCCCTGCAGAAATGATTAACTAATCAAATAGCCAAAAAAAGGAAGGAAGGAAGTCAATAATGTGATTCAAAAGATATGAGTCAGAACACTCATGCCCTGCAAACAACCCTATTTTTGACTTATTCTTAAGTAAAAATAGCATCTTATCATGATAAAGAAATAATGTGAGATGAGTGGTGAGTGTGGGGGGGGGTGTCCTGAAAATGGATACATTTGTGTTTGTCCTGGCTTTGGATGCGGTGGTCAAATCCATTCCTTGTACATTCTACTGTATGTTGTATCACCTTCACTGCTGCCCTTGAATATTAACCCCCTGTCTGTGATCTTGTCTCTGACCTACTGTTGTATCCTGTTTATGCTATCGGAACTGTTGTTTACTTCTTTCATTTTTTGTTTACTGTCATGCCATCATTGAAAATGAGAACTGTTCACAACTAACCCACCCGGTTAAATAAAGGTGGTATGGATATGTGTAGAGTTGCATTACGTTCCCAGAAACATCTTGTAATCTTTGCTTTTTTCGGACGAAATCACCAAAGCCCCAAAACAGAGTACTTGCAGCCAAATCATGCTTTGTGCATGCTTTCTTTCATGTGTGTGAACCAGTGCAACCACATTACAGTACTAGGTTAAGTTACAATCCAGCACTGCCAAAGCTAAATGTTAGAATGAAAAAGAGTTTCATGTTTCTCTGTAGGGACTTCAGTCTAGAGATAAGAGACTGTGAGACTTCGAGCAAGTGTGCAAGAACAAGTGAAAGCTTCTATAAAACGTAGTGTTTTTGACTGAGAGCTCACTTTAGCCTGATTTTCCTATGAAACAACTTTTTTTGTTGTTTGTTTATGTCCCTTAATGTTTAAATCTTTGTTTATAGATAAATGTTTGTATATGTCTCACTCCTTTTTAAATGTTTTATTATTTTTTATTTTTAAATAAATATTGTATTTATACTGTAGCTGTCAATTATCATTAATGGCTAATGAACAATGTTTTCAGTGTCAATTCTGTGAAAATAACCCTG
>JAINUG010001449.1:0-22636 GCA_029706075.1 Aldrovandia affinis | reverse complement strand
GATCACTGGCCAATGAAAGAACACAGGAAACCACATGTGCAATCACATGTATTGGCACAATTTAAGGAATTGTACTTTGGAAGCAACCATTTATAACTGCATGAAGAGAGCCTTCACTGAGGCCCGGCCAGGCGGGCCCTGGGGCGGATCTGCCAAAGTCCTGCCTTCGCGGTGCGGGAGGCGTGCGGGGTGTTTGTGTATTTGTTTGTCACAGCGCTGCTGAAGCACCTCTGACCCTCCCATCCGGCGCTCGGTGACGGGGTCGGTGGAGTGTGGGTACCAGCCCTGCAAATAGCAGCTGCTGAGAGAAGCTTCCGATTCCGCTCTCCCTAACCCACGCCCCAAACCACACCCCACCCCTGAAACCACACATCCCTGACCCCTAAACCACACCCCAACGCCTCTAAACCATACCAACGCCCTGACCACCCCCCAACCTCCAAACCACACCCCAACACCCCAAACCACACCTCAACTCCCCACCACACACCCAGGGGAGATGACCAACATTCCTGAATCCAGTTATTCCCAAGAACAGGGCCGGCAGGGGAGCCGGACCGCATCCTCCAATGAAGGAGGTGCAAGCTATTCTCACTTTCTGTGGTAAGAGAAATGAAAGAGGTCATTCATTACTGTGTAAAGAGACTCCTGGGGCTATAAGGCTTTCCCTGGGGCGAGAGGCAGACAAGCTGACAGCTTTGTCTCTTCCCTTGCAACATGTGGCCTGGAGCTGTCTTTCAGTGAAGGAATGAACCTACTGACTGCTGTAATGGGTGCATTGCATGTGTGACGCTGTGGTTTTGAGTATTTAGTATTTATACCGCTCTGTGGGGTTATATGATTGTTCTGTTTACTACTGGCACACATATAAGCCAGTCAGCTACACTAGAAGCCTTTGGGGCAGGGCTGTGTACCAAACAGCACAATGAAGGTTCCATTCAGTTTTGCATGGCAAATAGCTTGTGACACAAGACACACAACTCACACACAAGCGCATAGATGTAGGTAAATTAACATGTCTCCCCAAATCAAAGTCTCTGTGATCATTACTTTATGATAGCTTTACCTGTCTAGAATCAGACAGGTAAAAAATACACATAGACTGTAATGATACTAAGATCAAGGGTATACGGATGAATGAAACTACACCACGATGAGTGTCGAAGTCTTTAACATAACGACTGCTCCGTTTGTCTTATGAGATCACATATGCATTTGCTGGCTCAGTGCCACGGAAATTTGCTTGCCAATTGCACATCTAAGGCTGTGGCTGGTGCCACAGTAAAGAGAGGAGGAAGACAGAACTCCAGGCACAAATGTTTCCGGCCTGGTCGCCCCTAGGAGGACCTTGGTTCGTGAAACGCCGAGCGCTGGAGCCGTTCCGGTCGTCCTTCTGCCTCCATAGAGTGACAGAGGACACTCTGTGATCGCGACAAGTGACACCGCACGACACCGCTAGACACCGGTCGAGCGCGCCACCAAAACAAACAGCGCTATCCGGAAGTCCGCGACCGCTGCCCTGACACCACCGACAGCAAGCCGGATAAAAGGTGGTGATATCGCGCTGCAGCAATAAAAAAACACGATTACCATCTCGGGAAAGAGACGGGCGCATTCTCGGTCATTTTCCTGTGGTAATTTCACACGAGTGAGGAGTCACCCTGCTCACTCCTCTCAAGATGAGTGAACGCGACAGTAGCTGTCACACACCATCACAGCAATGTTCATATTCCCAGGTGAACGTGTCTCTAACTCTCAAGTTACGGTAAACATCTTCAAACACTGCTGGCGGAGAGCGCCACGTTAATGACTCTCTCGCCGGCCTCACCCGTATCCTCCGGCGCTCCACTAAGCCTCTTCATTAGCAGGTTTATCCCCATCGCCAGGTATGGCTGCAGGAGAAATGATAAATCTTCAATAGCATAAAGTGCTGCCTCAGCATTCATCACGAGCCTGCGCTCTCCACACCTCGGATAATGAAGGCATTTGTTAGTCTCGTATATCAGCATTAGCTTCTGCCACGGCTTTTTTCCTTCTTCTTAACCCTTCGCTGCAAACGCGGGGCCCTGAGCCAGCACGCCTACAGAAAGACTGATGCCTCTTTTAGCGAGCTGGGACAGAATGAAAATCCTCGCGCCTCCAAAGAGCGCTTTTAGTTCGCTCCCGCCCGACGGTCGCGTAAACGCGCGACGAGCGAGCTAAGAATAGGGCGGCGTACGAGAGGATGCGGCACACAACGGCCGGCGAGCGAGGGTCGCTAGGCGTAAAAAGCGCTGCACGGCAGGTTTTTTTCAGGGGGCGCTGGGAATTACAGGTGGCGAGACGGCTGCGGCGCTAACCGCAGTCCCGCTTTCCCGAGAAGGGGGTGAAATGCGGGCGGGTCGGAGAAGAGGGGGTGAAACGCGGGCGGGTCGGAGAAGAGGGGGTGAAACGCGACGGGAAGACGAGCAGGAGCGCGTCACGAAAGGAGGTCAAGTTTCAGAAACGCGGCCGCACTGCCCTGAGACTCACGGGTCTGCTCTGGAACTAAATGAATGAGGGGATCGAGGGCGCAGCGCAGGAGGGTGGGAGAGCTGCATGGCTCTGATCGAACAGGCTGAAAAATCCCACGATTCTGGTCACGCCTGACCAAGCTTTCTATTCGGTTACTCATCTATTTCAGGTGTTCTTGATTAAGCGTTTTTTTATTTGATCTCCGGCACGATGACGAGCGAGCGCACATGCCGCCTTAGTCACACGCCTCGGAGCACGGCCTGCAGTGTGATCCTTCCGAAAGAGCTGCAGTTTCTGAGCCACAGAAATTAAGGCTTTCCTCAGAGTCCCAACGGCTGACAAATTAACACTCCAAACATGTTTCTATTGATGTACTGATGGCCACATCTGTCTTGCGAGGCTCCTCTCTCCGCCTCTACGCGGTGTGTTTTCTCCCGGCTCCCTTCTCTAAAGCCCACTGATGCACTACGCCTAATTAACATGCGGCGTCTGGACTGATAGTCATGAGGTGTATCGTAAGGCAGGGTTACTCAAATCGCGGGCCGGGCACTGCTGTTTTTACACGCTCCCTTTAACTGGGAGACAGGTGTGAAGACACTCTGGCTAATTTCATTTGGCGCTAATTGTTCAATTAAGCTACCTGAGAGAAAGGAAACCAGGACTGGATTTGGATTCTTGGGCCAGATTTGATAACCCTGTCGGGAGGTAACTACTGATCATTTTTCAGAGTACAGCCCTAGGTGGCGCTTAAAAAGAGTCTGATCTGTGCATGTGTGTGTGTATGTGTGTGTTCGTGTTTCATGTGTGTATATGTGTGTGTGCCATATCTGGTCATGAAACAGTTCAGCTTCATCAGGAAGTGATTCGTTCAAGAATGGCATTCATGGGTCCTTGTAAGGAAATGTTTTGTTGAAGTGCTCCATTAAATGACATTTATGTTTCATGTGGGAATTTCTTTCTCCTTTCTCCCTTTTGTTCATGGCACAGAGAAGATGGGGGCAGAGGCAAAAACAACAAATGAAGACTCAAGAAAATACCACCGACAGTAAGATATCACTCTGGGCAGCAGAAAAATGGGCTTATAAAAATGCACCATAAGAGGGTGCTCACAAACACCTGTCCACCCCTGCTGTCTTCAAGCTGTCCCAAGCTCCTCTGTTTCCATAGCACCATTCTTTCGGAAGAGAGAGAGAGACAATACAGATACAACTGAATGGGAAATATATTTGCTGACAAGCTTCTGAACCATGTCAGAATCTAATATCGCACTTTAAAGTAAGATTTAGTAAAATAGAAAACAAAAAAGTATTTTGTTTTTACATTAGAGAAAATTGAAGAGCCATCTATTGAGCCCATCAATTATGGATTCTATCATGACTTGTCAAGGTTAGGTTGTTTCTCTAACTGGCATTTGCACACACACACACACACACACACAAACACATGCACACAGACATGCAAACACACACATACACACAAGAACACACACTCTCTCACACACAAACATACACATGATGCCCTCTCTCTCTCTCACACACACACACACACACACACACACACACACACACACACAAATACTCATACACTCTCTCTCACACACAAACACATACACACACACATACTCTCTCCACAAACACACACATACATACCTCTCTCTCTTCACACACATATGCATAGAATTCATTTTTTTTAAAGTCAGCTTTTGTCTTTATGTCATTTCTTTGCTTGTTCAATCATATTTTATTATATTTTTCTTCTTTCTCATTGTCTTGTCTTTGCTTAGGCATAAATATGAATCTTTGATCACGACCAAAATGAACTTTAGGGCAGAAAATTGCACTATGCCTTTTCCATAATGACATTATCTCTAGTGCTGCTATTAATATTTATGCTGCAAATGGTCTTTATAAACAACTGGCCGTGTCAGCAGAGTGCTATCCTTTCAAATGTGAAAAATTACAGACAGGGCGTAGGCTGCGAATCTGTTAAATTAATGCTATAAAACTTCCAGAGATTCTAATACCCTTCCTATTACTCAGCTACTTAGACAAGCACCATAAAAATAATAAGTACAAAAAAATATGGATGTAATGTGCCCTAGAAAAATATCGAATGTAAAACTCGACAAGCTACATGCATTTATATTACTGAGTTACTGCCAACCAGAGTATTATGACCAGGCTGTGCTAGGCTCAATGGTGTGACTTTGGATTTAGTTTTTTTCTCTTCACGCCTAACTAACTCCGTGAGCTCTGAAACTACTGGCTGGCATCTTTCACAAGGAACTCGCAGTTTTAAATATATAGATATGTTCCACTAATCAGTGCACAACTCTTAAGTCGCCCTTCCGAAGGGGAGTGATAAAGTATCAAGGTGTCGGGAGCGAACTAATCGTGTGGCCATCAAGTAGAGAGACAATCCAGTTAATGTGGGGAGGGTAAGTTAACGGTACAGGAGGGTTTCGTTAACAACTGGCCTCTTATAAATATTGCGCTTTCTCGGGTTCTCAGCTGGCCTCCCACCCACAGCACTTGGTGTGTGGATGCCATCTAGTGACACGTTTCGAAATGCCACCAAAGCTTTACTTACATACATACCTGGCTTGTTACGTGCCCATTTAACACATTGATGAATGCTATACGGTGATTGTATAGCAGTCCAAGGAGATGCGAAAAGAAATAGATCAGTATATGAAATTAAATGTAGGCAAACTATTTATAATGACTTTGATGTTACACCCTGTAGTTACAAAATCATGAGTACAGCAGCACCTTTCTTTCCCTATTGCAATAATTATCTTGCTACTAAAGGCCTAAAAGGTCAGTGGCATATGCTCAATACTCTGGTGCACTGTTTGAGGTGTTGCTTATACTGTAGAGTCTCAAACTGCTTACGAAGCAAAGAGGATGGTTGGTTTGCAGCCCTTATTGGCTGGATACAAGGTCGTGGACTTTAAGGAGATTTAGGTGCAGTAGGAGATGATGGCTTCATTACTGGCTGAGCTGGATTGTAAAATTGAGAACCACATTACTCTCTCTCTCTCTCTCTCTCTGCTGTGAATTTCATCTGATAGAAGAGTACAAACCACCGAAGTTCAAATATGTTCCTTTATCTGCTAGAGGCATAAGAACAGTCATCTCCTTCAGTGTGTGAAATGACTGAACAAGCATAATGGAACATTATTTTACTCAATCTGAAATGTGAAGCTATCCCCACTCTGTTATTACTTTGTTCTATTGATTTTGTTTTATTATTCTCGTTTTCCTCTGGCAGCAAAGGGCACAAGGAATATATATATATATATATATATATATATATATAAAAGATAGGAAATATATATACATATATATATATATAATCATACCTGAAAACAGTAGAGAGTAGATTTCCTGGCGTGAAGAAATAACCATCCAGATTGAGATGTATTGATCCGCTGTAGATGTTTTTTTATTTTTTTGTTACGCGTTTCTTACCAGACTTCCAAGCATCAAAAAGCCGCACTGATTCTCTGAAGCCAAGACAAGAGAGCACGGCAATGCCTCCCATCTCTTCCCTCTCTCCCTCTCCCTCCCCTCTCTCTCTCTCTCTCTCTCCCTCTCTCCTCTCTTCCTTCCTCTCCTTCTTCCTCTTCTTCCTTCTTCTTCTTCTTCTTCTCTTCCTTTCCTTTTTCCTCTCCTTCCTTTCTCTTCCTCTCATGACAAAGGAACTTGTGTTGCTGAAGACAGAAATATAGAGTATATGAGAACAACAAGATCCAAGGAAAACATAATCAAAATGCAGGTAATCTCCTCCCAATACCAGCGGCCTCACATTACGCATTTTAACAGTCAAATACCAATGTTCATTACCTTTAACAAACAGACATGGAACCTCTGTCTCCATAGAGACAGATGCAGGTATTACCCATCACTCTCAATATGGCAGACAAGAGACGATTACTGCCACGCTTATTGTACATCTCTTCTGCGATTATTTATCTGTCTCGTCTGGTATTGCCATTTATGTGGCCTATCTTCTGATGGGGAGTGTACTGTAAAGTAGAGCGGCCTCAGCTCAGCCAGCAGTGATCACACAGCCCGCCTTCTTGCCAGCCAGGTCTTGTGGCTGCTTAGCGATGGCAAGGCTGGTCACGAGTTCGTACATCGCCAATGTGCGCCTTGTTTGCATTCGACGCGATTTCTGCCAGGGAGTTCATAGATGCCTTGTTTGATTTTGCTTCTTCGAGTTAATCACATCGCATAAATCTTGTTTGCCGAGGCAATGTTTTTAAATCGCTGCGGGTGTAATTTGCGTACACAGTACACCCTGCCATACGTTGCTCCAGGGGGCTTTCAGGCAGAATTGCCAGTGCTTTGTGCCGGGTAGCAGCGCGGTCAGCCTGGCGAACCTGTTGATAGCCTTTATCATTCTCCTTCCTCCTCTCTCTCCTCCTTCTCCATCTCTCTTCTTCTCACAGTGAAATAAAATCAAAGGTTGAACAAATGAGCTCACATAAGAAAGGCCGTCACAGGTGCTGAGAGAGCCTATATAAGGTGTGTAGCTGTGGCCCAGTGCTCTCTGCTGCTTATCAATTTTCATCATTGTGGCTCTCCTCGCTCACATTGCATCTTTCTTCACATTTTCATGAATTTACTACATTTTTCATTATGACAGACAAATTCAGTTCACTTTCAATAATACAAACAGCATTAAAGCATTTTCGAGCATTAAATACAGTATTTCAAGTTAATATTTTCAAAATAGCAATGTCATTCTTATTACGTTAAAGCGATTCAGTTGCGATCTTAGGTGCCGTCTAAAATATACAGTATATGATCGTACACACACATACACAATGGGTTATCGATACGAACTGATGTAGAAGTGCTCTCCTGAGACTCAACTGACACGAGCCAGCCAGAGATTAATTATTACCGCCCGCCATAATGAAGGGTTGCCGCCGATATCGGCAATATGATGAATTGTTTTCTACGCCATCACCGACGTGGATAGCCATCATGTGTTCTGTGAAAATTAGCTACACGACGCCAAATGATCTCAAATCAAGAATCTGATAACACTGTGCCATTATCATCGACTGAAAAAGGCAGTTATCACAGACATTATACGATATTAATCAGACATTACCTTCCGCACAGCGGTTCCTGTGTCCTCTTTCTATTCCCCGATCATCACATATGTTCAAAATACAATACAGCCAATAAAACAATAAAAATAAGACACTAATCAGCAGCTGATTGAGTTGAGTTGAGCTGGGAGCTGAGTTGATGACATATTAATTACACATATGCACAGAGCCGGTGATATTGATTGAGCTGATTTGATTGACATTGATACTGATTATTATCACACACACACACACACATACACACACATATATGAGCGTATGCTGCACACACACACACTTGGCAAGTGCAATGCATGGCTAAGTGTGTGTGTGTGTGTGTGTGTGCATGCATGCGTGCATGCATAAGTGTGTGTGTGTGCATGCATGCATATATGTGTGTGTGTGTGTGTGTGTGTGTGTGTGTGTGTGTGTGTGTGTGCCTGTGTGTATGCGTGCATGCATATGTGTGTGTATGTGTATGTGTGTGTGTGTGTGTGTGTGTGGCGGTATGCATGCCTTTGATGCCAATTGTCTTATTTTTTGGTATTTTGTAACTGTATTGGTATTTTGAACATATCTATTGTTCCATGATGATCAGGGAGTATAGAAAAAGGATTTTAAGAACCCATCCCTGTGTGCAGGAGGTAATGTCATAATTAATATCTAATATAAGTAATATCTGTCTGTAATGTCACTAATAGACCATATCCCTATTTTATATTGTCCAGCTATTGCTGCCACTATTTTTTCAGATCAGTGAGGCTTGATGGTGTAAGCATGGGAATACAGCAGTGGTATTGCCAGTGTTGTAGGTTCTGAACATTTGATCCAGATTCACAGGGGGACTTGAATCAAGGCCTAACAGTGCTGCATATTTTGATCAAACTCACCAGTTGGATGACTGGGGTTCCAGGAGCCATGAGGCACACATCATCGATTTTTTCCAGATCTGTCTAGAATGTGTGCTTGGGAAGCATTTTCCTCCAGGAGGCTGCTTCACCGTGATCGCCACGCCTGTCCGATCTTCATCGGGTGGGGCCGCTGCCCTGGCCAGGTCTGGCGAGATTTCTGTGGCGCAGATTTCCGATGGAGACTAAGCAAAACAGGCTGGAATAGGAGCTAATTCATCATAATTGTTATATATATTTTTCTGTTCGGTATCGAAGTAAAGAGTTCCACTTTCACAAGTAAGTTCCGGCAGTAATAATTAATCTCTATTATCGGTCGAACAAGGTCATGGAGGCACTTCTACATGGTTCTACTTGTTATGTTTATGTCCTGATATTTACTGTGTACAATGTGTGTACAGTCATATACTGTATATTTTAAATAAAAATTCCAAAATCATCACCTAACAATTATCCTTTAACATGTAGAATGACATTGCTTTCTAATTTTGAAAAAATGTACATTAACCCCAGGGGAAATACTATATTTAGTACTCGAAACACTCTTTAATGCTGTTTCTATGTATTATTGAAAGTGAACTTGGATTTGTCTGTCACTACCCCAAAATATGTAAATGGAAAATGAAAGTAAAATTCATGAAAATGTGAAGAAAGTTTGGCTAACTTAATGAATGCAATGTGAGAGCAGCAGAGAGCCTGTGAGTAGGGACGGCTCATTCCAGGAGACACAGCAGAGCACTGGGCAGCCACAGCACACACCGAGCACTTCTGACACTCTTATACTTTCAATCGACTTTCTCCCAGCACCACTGTGACTGACCTTTCTTATGCTGAGAAAGAATAAAGAGAAACTCATTTGTTCAACTCTTGATTTTATTTCACTGCTGAGGGAGGGAGAGGGAGACGGAGATGGAGAGAGAGAGAGGGAGAGAGAGGGGAGAGTAGAGAGGGAGAGAGAGAGAGAGCGGGAGCTATTAAAAAAAAAAAAGAGCTATCAAATTCTGGGTTCATCTAAACCAGGCTGACCCACACTGCTACCAGCACAAAGCAACAAAACAAACGAGGTCTGCCGAGAGAAAGACCCCCTGGGCCAACTGGCCATGGAATAGCAAAGTGTACACAATGTACACAAAATTACACCCACAACATTTAAAAAACATTGGGCCTCAACAAACAAAGATTTGTACATTGATGATTGGCCCAAGAAACAAAATCAAACAACAGACATCTACCAAACTCTAAACAGAGACCATTCCCTGGCAGAATATCTTGTCAGAATAAAAGACCCCAAACAAAGGCACACATTGACTATGTACAGAGCTCAGTGACCACAGCCTTGCCATCGCAAACAAGCCGCCACAAAAGACCTGGCTGGCAAAGAAATAGGCTGTGTGATCACTGCAACTGGCAGAGGGAAACTGAGGCCCACTTCCTACTTGTTCCAAGTACTCCTCATCAGAGATACATATTTCCCTCAAATTTTCAGTCTCTAATAAATAAATAGCAATACCTACCAGACAGAGACAAATAAAAATAATCCTTGGGGAAGTTACTATTGCAATAAACGTGGCAGCTCAATGCATCTCTGTCTGCCATAATTTGAGAGAGGGTGTGGGCTAATATATGCATCTGTTCCTATATGGAACAGAGGTTCCATAGTCTGTTTGTTAAAATTTTGCAATGTGGGGCATTTATGTGTGAGTGGGGGTGGGTTGTTTATTTGTTAAAATGCTGTAATGTGGGGTACATATGTGTGAGGATAATAATCATTCTAATGTTTTGTTATGTTTTTTCCCTGGATGTTGTTGTTCTCATACTCTATATTTTAATGCTTCAGCAACACAAGTTCACTGGTTTGAGAGAGAGAGAGGAGAGGGAGCAAGAGAGAGAGAGAGAGAGAGAGAGAGAGAGAGAGAGAGAGAGAGAGAGAGAGAGAGAGAGAGAGAGAGAGAGAGAGAGAGAGAGAGAGAGAGAGAGAGAGAGAGAGAGAGAGAGAGAGAGAGAGAGAGAGAGAGAGAGAGAGAGAGAGAGAGAGAGAGAGAGAGAGAGAGAGAGAGAGAGATGGGGTGTAGGGGGCATTGCCGTGCTCTGCTTGTCTTGGCTTCAGAGAATCAGTATGCTTTTTTGATGCTGGAAGTCTGGTAACGTAACGTAACAAAAAAATAAAAACATCTACAGCGGATCAATACATCTCAATCTGGATGGTTGTTTTGCTTCACGCCAGAAATCTATATCACTGTTTTCACTATGATTATATATATATATATATATATATATATATATATATATATATATATATATATATATATATATATATTCCTTGTGCCCTTTGCTGCCAGAGGGGGAAAAATGAGAATAATAATAAATCAATATAACAAAGTAATAACAGTGGGGATAGCTTCACATTTACTGAGTAAAATAATGTTCCATTATGCTTATTCAGTCATTTCACACACTGAAGGAGATGACCACTTCTGTATGCCTCTAGCAGATAAAGGAACATATTTGAACTTCCTCGGTGGTTTGTACTCTTCTATCAGATGAAATTACAGCAGAGAGAGAGAGAGAGAGAGAGAGAGAGAGAGAGTAATGTGGTTCTCAATTTATAATCCATTTCTCAGCCAGTAATGAAGTTTGATCATCTCCTAATGTTCCAAATCTCCTTAAAAGTCCCGACCTTGTATCCAGCGCAATGAGGCTGCCAGTCTAACCATCCTGCTTTGGTTTTCGTAAGCAGTTTGAGACTCAGTATAAGCAACACTGTACAGTGCACAGAGTATTAGGCATATACCACTGACCTTTAGGCCTTTAGTAGCTTAAGATAATTATTGCAATAGGAAGAAAGGTGCTGCTGTACTCTTGATTTTGTAACTACAGGGTGTAACATCAAAGTCATTATAAATAGTTTGCCTACATTTAATTTCATGCCAGTCTATTTCTTTTCGCAGATCTCTGGACTGCTATACGATGACCGTATAGCATTCATCAATGTGTTAAAATGGGCACGAATAAGCCAGGTGTGTATGCAAAGTAAAGCTTTGGTGGCATTTTGAAACGTGTCACATAGATGGCAACACACCAAGTGCTGTGGGTGGGGAGGCCAGCTGAGAGACCCAGGGCGCTTAATATTTATAAGAGGCCAGTTGTTGTGAAACCTCCTGTACCTCGCTAACTTACCCCTCCCACATGAACTGGATTGTCTCTCTCGCAGTGACACGATTAGTTTACGCCCCGACACCTTGACGCTTTATCCTCCTTCGGAAGGGCGACTTAAGAGTTGTGCACTGATTAGTGCAAACATATCTATATATTTAAAATCAAGTAGTTCCTGTGAAAAGATGCCACGACTGACTTCAGAGCTCCACAGACTTGGTTAGGACGAGAAAAAAATCTAGAACTCCAAGAGTCACACCACGGAGCCTAGCACAGCCTTGGTCATATGCTCGGATTTGGCAGTAACTCAGTAATATAAAATGCATGTAGCTTGTCGAAGTTTTACATATTCACGATATTTTTCTGGGCACATTACATCCATATTTGTACTTATTATTTTTTATAGTTTGTCTAAGTAGTGAGTAATAGGAAGGGTATTAGAATCTCTGAAGTTTTATGACATTAATTTAACAGATTACTTAGCCTACGCCTGTCTGTAATTTTTCACATTTGGTATGGATGAAGACTTGCTATGGCTTACGGCTTGAAGTTTGTTTCGAGTAAAGGACTATTTGCAGCATAAATAATGCTTCACAGCACTAGAGATAATAGTATGTCATTATGGTAAGGCATAGTGCAATTTTCTCGTGCCCTAAGTTCATTTTGGTCGTGATCAAAGATTCATATTTATGCCTACAAAGACAGAGACAATGAGAAAGAAAGAAACATAATAATAAAATACATTGAATGCTAAAAAGAACCCAAGAGCATAGACAAATATTCGCTTTAAAAAAAAAGAATTCTCTATATGTGTGAGAGAGAGTATGTGTGTGTGTATGTGTTTGTGTGTGAGAGAGAGTGTATGAGTATTTGTGTGTGTTGTATATGTGTGTGTGTGTGTGTGTGTGTGTGTGTGTGAGAGAGGAGAGAGAGAGGGTATGTGTGTATGTTTGTGTGTGAGAGAGTGTGTGTTTCTGTATGTGTGTGTTTGCATGTCTGTGTGCATGTGTTTGTGTGTGTGTGTGTGTGTGTGTGTAAATGCCAGTTAGAGAAATAAACTCTAACCTTAAGATAAGTCATAGAATCCATAATTGATGGGGTCAATAGATGGCTCTTCAATTTTCTCTAGTAATAAAAACAAATATTTTTGTCGCTTATTTTGCCTAGCCTAAATCTTACTTTAAAGCGCGACACATGTTAATACATATTGTAGATCCTGACATGGTTCAGAAGCTGTCAGCAAATATATTTCACTACGAAGTTGTATCTGTATTGTCTCTCTCTCTCTTCCGAAAAGAATGAATTGCTATGGGAAACAGAGAGCTTGGGAACATGAAGACAGCAAGGGGTGACAGGTGTTTGTGAGTACCCCTCTATGGTGCATTTTTAGAAGCCCATTTTTCGCTGCCCAGAGTGATATCCACTGCTTCTGTACTTTCTGAGTCTTCATTTGTTGTTTGCCTCTGTGTCTCTATCTGTGCCATGAACAAAGGAGAAAGGGAGAAAGAAATTCCACATGAACATAATGTCATTTATGGAGCACTTCAACAAAACATTTCCTTACAAGACCCATGAATGCCATTCATGAACTGAACACTTCCTGATGAGTGCTGAACTGGTTCATGACCAGATAGTGGCAATACACACATATACACACACAGAACACACACATACACACACACATGCACAGATCAGACTCTTTTAAAGGCCACCTAGGCTGTACTCTGAAAATGATCAGTAGTTACTCTCACGACAGGTTACTCAAATCTGGCCCACAAATCCAAATCCAGTCCTGGTTTTCCTTCTCTCAGGTAGAAGCACTGAACAATTAGCTAAAATGATTGGCCAGAGTGTCTTCAATGCGCCTGTCTCCCAGGTAAAGGAGCGTGGAAAACACACAGGACCGTGATTTGAGTAACCCTGCCTTACTGCATTACACCCACGCTATCGTTGAACATGCATGTTTAATTAGAGTGTGGTGCATCAGTGGCTTTCAAAGGGAGCCCGAGAAGGGGCACACCGCGAGGGGGCGAGAGAGGAGCCTCAAAAGGATATGTGTGCACTGAAAGGGCATCCAGCCAAACATGTTTGCGGAGTGTTAATTTGTCAGCCGCTGGGACTGGGAGAAGACGCTGTTAGTTTTACGCGGCCTGGGAAACTGCAGCTTCCTTCGTGGAAGAGTCACACTGCAGGCCGTGCCTGAGGGGCGAGACTAAGAGCGGCGCGCGCGCTCACACATCGTGCCGGAGATCAAATAAAAAACGCGAATCTCAGAACACCTGAAATAGATGAGTAACCGAATAGGAAAGCCTCCACAGGCGTGACCAGAATCGATGGATTTTTCAAAGCCTGTTCGATCAGAGCTCCGCCCCGCTTCTCTCCCGCCTCCTGCGCTAAGATCGATCCCCCTCCACGGCTTCTTCATTTGAATTCCCGAGCAGACCGAGACTCTCGGGCAGTGCGGCCGTTCTGAAACGGCCCGCCGAGGGGAACGCGCCTCCCGTTGCCCGTCGTCCTCCCGTCGCTTCATCCCTTCCTTCTCCGACCCGCCCGCGCTTCACCCCTTCTCCTCGCTGGAAACGGGATCATGGGTCAGCGCCGCGTCTGCCTCGCCACCTGTAATCCCCCTCCCGCGCCCGAAACTCCCTTCGAGGCATGGCTGGCACAAGACAATGGCTTCTCGCCATTGGCCGTTGTGTGCCGCATCCTCTCGCACGCCGCCCATTCTTAGCTCAGCCGGCCGGGCGCTGCTTACGCGACCGTCGGGCGAGACGAACTAAAAAGCGCTCTTGCGGCTGATTTTTCATTCTGTCAGCTCGCTAAAAGAGCACATCAGTCTTTCTGTGAGGCGTCTGTGCTGGCTCAGCCTCGTTGCAGCGAGAAGGGTTAAGGAGAGAAAAAGCCCAACCCGTGCAGAAGCTAATGCTGATATACGACTAATGCCTTCATTATCTAGGTGTGAGAGCGCGAGTCGTGGATGAAATGCTCAGGCACTTTATGCGCTGTTATGAAGATTTATCATTTTCCTGCAGCCATACCTGGCGATGGGGATAAAACCTGCTAATGAAGAGGCTTAGTGAGCCGAGGATACGGGTGAGAGACGGCGGAGAGTCACACCCGCGCGCCCTCCGCCAGCGGTGTTTGAGATGTCAGTACTGTGAACTTGAGAGTTAAGGACACGTTCACCCGGGAATGAACATTGGCTGTGATGGTGTGATTGTTACCGTCACGCTCACTCATCTTCGGTGAGCAGGGTGACTGCGGATGTGAAGTTACTACAGGAAAACGCACCGAGAATGCGCCGTTGCTTTCCTTTCCGAAGATGGCACCGTGGTTTTTTTTTTTTATTGCCACGCTACGATGACATCACCACCTTTATCCGCTTGCTGTCGGTGGTGTCAGGGTCATGTGCTAGAGCTTCCAGGATGTGCGCTGTTTGTTTTGAGTGAGCCATCGACCGATTGTCACAGCGGTGTCCTTCGTGACGGTGTCACTTGTCGCGATGCGCAGTGTCCTCTGTGTCACTGCGGCGCAAGACGACCGAACGCCCCTAGCGCTCGGCGTTTCCTCGCCAAACCAAGGTCCTCTAGGCGACCAGGCCGGAAACATTTGTGCTTGGAGTTCTGTCTTCCTCTCCTTTTACTGAGGCAACTGGGCCACTGCCTTGGGATGTGCACCAAGTGCTGTACTTTCCGTGGCACTGAGCCAGCAAATGCATAAAAGATCCATAAGACAAACGAGCAGTTGCTATGTTAAAGACTTCCGACCCTTACTCGTGGTGTAGTTCATTCATCATGTCACCCTTGATCTTGTATCACAGTCTAAGTGTATAAATATTTATTCACTTTATTTATTTTTTTACCTGTCTGATTTTGTACAGGTAAAGCTATCATAAAGTAATGATCATAGGGAACTTTTTGATTTTGGAGACATATTAATTTACCTACCATCTATGTGTTAAAGGAAGGTTGTGTGTCTTGTGTCACAAGCCATTTGCCATACAAGCTTTGAATGGAACCTTTAAACATGTGCTGTTTGGTACACAGCCTCTTTCCCCCAAAGGCTTAGTGTAGCTGACTGTATTTATATGGTAATGCCAGTAGTAAACAGAACAATCATACAACCCCACAAGAAGGTATAAATACTAAATACTCAAAACCACAGCGCCACACATGCAATGCTGCCCATTACAGCAGTCGATGGTTAATTCCCTTCATGGAAAGACAGCTCAGGCCACATGTTGCAGAGGAAGAGACAAAGCTGTCAGCCTGTCTGCCTCTCCTTCCAAGGAAGCCTTATAGCCCCAGGAGTCTCTTTACACAGTAAATGGTTCTGACCTCTTCATTTCTCTTACCACAGAAAGTGAGAATAGCTTGCACCTCCTTCTATTGGAGGATGGGTCCGGTGCCCGCCCTGTTCCTTGGGAATAACTGATTCAGGAATGTTGGTCATCTTCTGCGTGTGGTTTGGGGAGTTGGAGGTGTGTGGTTTGGGGGTGTTGGGGTGTGGTTTGGAGGTTGGGGTGGTTCGGGGCGGTGGTATGGCTTAGGGCGTTGGGGTGTGGTTTGGGGTCAGGATGTGGCTCCGGGGTGGGGTGTGGTTTGGGGGCGTGGGTTAGGGAGAGAAGCGGAATCTAGGCTTCTCTCAGCAGCTGCCCTGGCCCCGGGCTGAGGCCTGCCCACACTCCACCCGTGACCTGTCACTGATGCCGGATGGGAGGGTCAAGAGGTGCCTTCAGGCAGCGCTGTGACGGCAAAACAAATACACAAACACCCCGCACGCCTCCCGCACCGCGAGGAAGACAGGACACTGACAGATCCATTTCCAGGGCCCGACCTGGCCGGGCCAGTAAGGGCTCTCTTCATGCAGTTAGTAACAGTTGCTTCCAGCGCAATTCCTTAATTGTGCCAATACATGTGATTGGCGTGGTTTCCTGTGTTCTTTTCATTGGCCGGTGATCTAAAGTAATCAGTCACAACCAGCAGGACATTAGCAGTGCAGTTTGCAGTTGAAACAAACAGTACTTAAATCAACAGTAACCGTAGCTGATTATTGACTGTGCCCTGTCTGACAGCTCATTTGGGTGTCAGAACGAGCAATTTTTTAATCTATTTTTTTTGCTCTGAAATTTCAGGTTTACTTTTCCTCGACAAGCTCTTCTAAACAATAATACGAGATAGAATCCACCTTCCTTAGAGTCTGCAAAGTGTAATTTTATCTGTCCTGCTGGTGGCAGTTCCTGATGAATTCATGACTCAACTCACATTGAAGCTGGCAGTGTTGGCACACACCTCTGAAATATAGCCAGATCTCCCTATCTTCACCGCTGTACGAGCTTAAAAATGAAAAGGCGATGAATTGCTTCCTCGTATCCTATATTTCAAATGGACTTGATTGAGGAATTTAAAATGGTTCATTACCTGATGGATTTAACTAAGGTTCAGAGCAAACTGAATGAGCAAGCTTGCACATTTTTTCTATGCCAGGTGGATGTGTTGGTGGCTAAGAGGCAGGTATTCCTGCCCCGCTCTCTTGACTGGCTGTGTATAATGTGTATCCACTCTGTTATGAAGACAAGCGCTCTAGAACTTCTGATGTCGTTTTTCTGGGAAAATTCCGCACTCTGTGGCGTGACCTGTTCACGGAGGCTCAAGCTTGTTCAGGTTAATTTTTTCAGCAGTCTTTCAAGATGACAGCATGTCAGAAACCGTCAAATCCCCCAAAGACACAGAGAGTTTGGGACTGTACTGAGACATCTGCAGCTGCGCCGAGCTCAACTCCTAAAAAAACGAAAAAAAAAAACTGAGTTTCCATATTTCCTCCTCTCTGCTTCATTCCAACGCTGCTCCCTACTTCATATAACTGTCTGAGATCGTATAAACGCGCTCGAGGTCGACATGTTTGGGCTGGCTGCTTTGTGCCAGCCTGTAAGACCTTCAGCTTTGTTTCAGGTGACATTTTTCCACAGTGGAAGGCCAGGTATGAAGTCTTCACCTATCGCTGGCGGATTATCCTCTTTCGGGCCGTGATTACGGTTTGAGCTCTAGGAGTTTCGCTGATCGGCTGTTGAGCCGAGCAAAATTAAAAATAGAGAATTAAAACTGTGCATCATGAGGGAAAACAGGCCGGAGCTTGAGGCACGCCATGCTAACCTGCTTCTCCTCAGAAATTCCCGTGTTTTGCAAACGTTTTCAGGACGAGATCTGAAGATGTTGTCAGTAATGTTTAAACTCTTTGGATGCTGAACTGAAAGCCAGCGGTTCACGGGAAACAGAATTGGTCATGGCAGCTGTTTGCTAGCTTGAAAAAGTATGTACAGTAGTTGTATTAATTTAATCAGGTCCAAGGAGATACAATGTACAAATTGACCGTGTTCAACTAGATGATAACCTCACTTATTAATTCTAATTTCAGACAGGATATCATCTGCCAAACTAAAGCCTTAATTAATGAACTAATAATTCGTAACGCTACTTGTGCCACTTAGCGCTAAGTCATCTGGGTCAGTATCCTAGTAAACCAGGACTATTAGGTCCAGGATAGCCTTTTAGCCATTCAATTTACAATGCCTTTAGATTCCACGTTGACTTTTGGCCTTAAAATCATTACATTGAATTTCTTTCACCCCTTGTTTGGAAGAGCAACAACATGTCAAAACTCAGAGAATGGGTTTTCCATTAAAATCTGTGATTTTTATTATCTGAAACCTTCCTTTGTGTTGCTGGAAGGAAACCCGGCTGACGCGAGGGATATGTTTAATGTACAATTGCTTACATTCCCCCAAGCTTGCATGGGAGCGTGGCGAAATGAGCTAAAGGTCAGGCATTTGAGGCTGAGCGGTGTTTGACTGTCTCACTCGTTACTACCATAATATGTCACATCATTGCATTTCCCGAAAATGAGCCACAGCTAACGCTCCCAGACCTTCTCACCTCATTAAAGCCCGGCCAGAGAGGCAGACCTCCAGCAAGTTTAGGCATGTGGTTTCTTAAGACCCTGTTTGTGATTAAATAGAGAATGCTTCTTTCGACCGCAGCACGGCTGGCCAACACACACACACACATATCATACCACATTTATTAATTCCAGAACTGCTCCCATGCCTCTGATTAAAGATGAGAGGGTTTGGTAACTTGATATGTCCATCAATCTGGAGGAAGACGGTGGACGAGAGAAGGGATTGAGGAATAATATGGGCAAGAAGGTTACATTCAGCTACGACCAACATATTTAACACTACCAGCAACCAGAGTGGAATTGCATACCGCCCACCCTCTTTAGTTTCGCACCATGAACCATTCAAATCAGTCAACTATGCCAATATGGCACCTGGATCTTAAAAATGCATTTAACTGAATTGTAATCTACATTATACACTTAAAAAATAAAAAATAATACTTTCGCCAGAGAACCTCGCCGCACAACGGTAATCATCACTTACTCACACGGGCCTTATCGCCCGCCGCCACTCTTGACCGGGTCCTGTCAGCACTCCGCCAGGTCATTGTGGTAAACAGACAAATCATGTTACAGCCCAATCCACCGACCCATTCAGGCTTCCATTATTGTGGCCTGCGTCGCCGGTTGGCGGCAGAGTAACCACCTTAATGTGCCTTCCTGATAAAAAAAAAAATGTTTTGAGGCCTGCCCTGGCTTGTCATACTGAACTGATCCAAAACTGCAGAAACAAAAACAGAAACAGTCTTTGGAGGATAACACCCACTGTCACTTGTTCAATACTTGTATATGTATCCCTGCCATCTCTTTCTGTCACTTAAAAAAATAAAAATACGTACTAACCTTTTTCTTCCAGTGTTACAGGTATGTGGCAAGCGCAGCTGCCTACAATAATGTCTATCGCTGGTGGCTGCGACTGATCTCGCCTAACTAATGCATTGTTCCTACCATGTACACGCAATATTACGTCGCCTGATGAGCGCCGTTAATGCGAAATGTCAACACCAATAGGTTCAATAACACAACACTAATGTTTACTTACAGGAGGCTAATTCACATTATTTGTTCTCTCCTCAGAGTCAGAGTAATCGACCCTAATGTTCTAATAATAAATGAAATGTCCAGCCAATCATGTTTGCAAAGGTTTAGGTGGAGGTCATGCAGATTTAAACCGTTTCAAGGCGCAGGATTTAATTTTGAGAGCAGGGTGAGATGTTGTTGCTTAGTAAACCAGACTAGAACCGCTTATGACGAGGGCAGGAGAACTGAAGACGCCTCAGCCATTCACAGACCTTATAAAAACAGAGAGAGACAGTATAATTAAGTCTGATCTCAAGTTCCAGAGCTGAGTGTCAAGTTCCTAAGACCAACAAAAAATATTTAAACACAGAAATCTTTTGTGTTCTTGAATGCTAACGGGTTCTGCTAGCGGTCCCCTTTTAAGAGTTTTGTTTAAGGATTGCGATATGTTGTTTTCACCACGATTTCGTTTTCAAGACTAACTATAAGTCATCATAAAAGTCATGCTATATGATTGCATTTAATCAAAATCGATACATTGTTTACTTCTGCGTCCGCCGACTACTTGGCCCTGAGCAATTCAGATTGGCACCTTTCGGTCCACGACCGCTCAGTGACGGAACTGTGTCCTTCGCCGCCGTGACTGCTGGGTGGGAAACTCGCATGATTCACGCCACCTGCACTCATGGCACAATGGTGCTTCCTCACACCCCGGCGAAACCATTCAATGCCCCCCCTCCCGTCCGACTCCTACAACCAACCCCCCCGGGCCGGCCTCGCGCCTCACGACGCCTGACCACAGGCCTCTGAGTTTTTCTTGCCAGCTTGAAACGCTCTACTCCAGCCATTCAATTTGGAAAAACCGAACAATCATTTCACTTGCGCCGGATATTTACAGAGACCACAGAGACCGACACTAAAGACGGAGGGCTGGAAAGCTGCTGACTGCCAAAACCCCAGACCCATCTGGTTTGCAGGTTGGCATCATGTCATCATGCCACGCCCGGAGACTGATCAGCGGCACGGCAATGTCGCCGTAACCCGCTAAGAAATAACGACCCCCACCCTTACGTCAAAGTCACGAAGATCAGGTTTCCTTACTGACCGAGCAAAGTGTTTCTATTGAAAGTTCATGCTCTGAGTTTGGCTTCCATATAGTCTCATTCCAGTGGAGCCATCAGACCAAACCATGCGCATATATAACACACCTTCAATGTAATCAGTAGGCTCACTCAAATGTAACTTTTTCATTTATTTTGATAATCCCCAAGTTTATGATTTATAATAATTTCTGGACTTTAAGACAAGAACATTACTAATAATAATAATAATAATAATAATAATATGACAGAATAATAATAATAGTTATTTAAAAACAAAGGACAAAGCTCAACTTCCTCTCCCACCTGCTCACCTTTCCAGGGCCGACAATCTACACAGGCACGAGGGCATGTATACTCAAACAGTCATGTATCTGCCCTCCCCACACTGTAAGATATCAAGATTTCATTATGTCCCCCCCAGTATATATGATGTGGTTATGGCCTGATTCATGATTGACATTGTGTCATCTGTCGTCAGCGGCCCCATGGCCTGCATTTACAGTTCACTGTTGGACAGAAGGGTCCTTTAAAGTTCACCGCTATTATCAAGTTATCTCTCTGCCTTCCTGTGGAGAGAGATTGGTTCATGATCATTTCATGTATTTGCTCTGCCTGCTTCCTTGGAATCTACCATTGGTCCAATCACAACTTTTTGAATTAGAGGCAAACGGAGAAATATATGATGGATGACTATTTATAATTACTGCTTATACAATACATAGTTTAAAATAATATCTAGTCACTTAAGGGAGTAATTAAAATGAAACACTTCATGAATCAAAAATAAGTTGAATGAGAGACAAAGAAATATTCATGGAAATATAACCTACATCAATATGATTATTAGAAATCATCAATTATGAAACATAAAATTCCCACATATGCAAAACGGGGAGAGGGAGGCATTAAGGGTGGAGATTAGTTATTTCTTGCCCGGTACAAGGAGTATTTCAGACAGCTTATCAATCTTAGGGTCAGGCATGATGACATGATGTAAATGCAATAAACCAGATGTGTGGGTCTGGGGTTTTTTGATGGGTAGTGGCTTTCAGCCCTCCTCTTTGGTGTCGGTCTCTGTGGTCTCTGTAAATATCCTAGCTTCTTCATGAAATGATTGTTCGGTTTTCAAATTGAATGCATGAGGAGACGTTTCCGCTGGCAAGGAAAACAAGAGGCCTGTGGTCAGAGCATGGAGGTGGTGGTGTCAGCCACGAGGGCGGGGGGATTGATTTCCACAGGAGGAGTCCAGGACACAGGAGGGGGCATTGAATGGTTTCATGGGGTATGAGGGGAGAAAGCACCATTGTGCCAAGGAGGCAGGCAACGGCATGGAATCACAGCTGTGCCGGAAGTTTCCCTGCCCAACGAATCACATTTATTGCATTGGCAGAGGTTGCTGGTTCAAATCTCAAAAGGCAGTGCCATTGAAACTTGAGAAAGGTACTTAATCTGAATTGCTCAGGCAAATATCCAGCAGCACAAATGGACATGAAAGTAAACAATGTATCAATTTACAGTTAAATGTAATCATATAGCACAGGCTTTTATCGAGAGTGACTTATAGTTAGTGTGGTGTAAACAAGGAACGTGGGTGAGAAAACAACATATCGCAATCATGGAAGCAAACCTTTTCTAAAAAGGGACTCGCTAGCAGAACCATAGCATTCAAGAACACAAAGATTTCTGTGCTTTTTAAATATTTTTTGCTGATGTAGAACTTGACACTAGCTCTGGAACTTGAGATCCGGGCTTAATTATACTGTCTTCTCTCTCTGTTTAACAACAGAAATTCTAATGTGACTGAAGGCTGGTCTTCAGTTCATATAAATCACAAACGTTCTAGTCTTTGGTTTGCCACTTTAAACAGCAACATCTCACTACAATACGTAACTGGA
>JAINUG010001448.1:0-22675 GCA_029706075.1 Aldrovandia affinis | reverse complement strand
TTAGAAGAAAATTTGCCATTGGCCTTTTTCAACAAATTGAGGCTATGTTTTTTCAATTCACTTGTACAGTCTTTGAATTTCTTTTGCAATTGGCCTATTCAAGTCTGTTAGTATAGAACCTCCCTACGCACTTTACTGTCTCAGTAAAAACTTTGTCATTTGCCTATTCAAGGCTTGGAGGCAAATTTATTTTAAAAAATTCTGTTTCAGAAAAACCAAGCCATTGGCCTTTTCACCAATTTGAGACTCTTTTTTCAATTCACTTGTTCAGTCTTAGAAGAAAATTTGCCATTGGCCTTTTTCACCAAATTGAGGCTATGTTTTTTCAATTCACTTGTACAGTCTTTGAATTTCTTTTGCAATTGGCCTATTCAAGTCTGTTAGTATAGAACCTCCTACGCACTTTACTGTCTCAGTAAAAACTTTGTCATTTGCCTATTCAAGGCTTGGAGGCAAATTTATTTTAAAAAATTCTGTTTCAGAAAAACCAAGCCATTGGCCTTTTCACCAATTTGAGACTCTTTTTTCAATTCACTTGTTCAGTCTTAGAAGAAAATTTGCCATTGGCCTTTTTCACCAAATTGAGGCTATGTTTTTTCAATTCACTTGTACAGTCTTTGAATTTCTTTTGCAATTGGCCTATTCAAGTCTGTTAGTATAGAACCTCCCTACGCACTTTACTGTCTCAGTAAAAACTTTGTCATTAGCCTATTCAAGGCTTGGAGGCAAATTTATTTTAAAAAAATTCTGTTTCAGAAAAACCAAGCCATTGGCCTTTTCACCAATTTGAGACTCTTTTTTCAATTCACTTGTTCAGTCTTAGAAGAAAATTTGCCATTGGCCTTTTTCAACAAATTGAGGCTATGTTTTTTCAATTCACTTGTACAGTCTTTGAATTTCTTTTGCAATTGGCCTATTCAAGTCTGTTAGTATAGAACCTCCCTACGCACTTTACTGTCTCAGTAAAAACTTTGTCATTTGCCTATTCAAGGCTTGGAGGCAAATTTATTTTAAAAATTCTGTTTCAGAAAAACCAAGCCATTGGCCTTTTCACCAATTTGAGACTCTTTTTTCAATTCACTTGTTCAGTCTTAGAAGAAAATTTGCCATTGGCCTTTTTCACCAAATTGAGGCTATGTTTTTTCAATTCACTTGTACAGTCTTTGAATTTCTTTTGCAATTGGCCTATTCAAGTCTGTTAGTATAGAACCTCCCTACGCACTTTACTGTCTCAGTAAAAACTTTGTCATTTGCCTATTCAAGGCTTGGAGGCAAATTTATTTAAAAAAATTCTGTTTCAGAAAAACCAAGCCATTGGCCTTTTCACCAATTTGAGACTCTTTTTTCAATTCACTTGTTCAGTCTTAGAAGAAAATTTGCCATTGGCCTTTTTCACCAAATTGAGGCTATGTTTTTTCAAATTCACTTGTACAGTCTTTGAATTTTTCTTTTGCAATTGGCCTATTCAAGTCTGTTAGTATAGAACCTCCCTACGCACTTTACTGTCTCAGTAAAAACTTTGTCATTTGCCTATTCAAGGCTTGGAGGCAAATTTATTTTAAAAATTCTGTTTCAGAAAAACCAAGCCATTGGCCTTTTCACCAATTTGAGACTCTTTTTTCAATTCACTTGTTCAGTCTTAGAAGAAAATTTGCCATTGGCCTTTTTCACCAAATTGAGGCTATGTTTTTTCAATTCACTTGTACAGTCTTTGAATTTCTTTTGCAATTGGCCTATTCAAGTCTGTTAGTATAGAACCTCCCTACGCACTTTACTGTCTCAGTAAAAACTTTGTCATTTGCCTATTCAAGGCTTGGAGGCAAATTTATTTTAAAAATTCTGTTTCAGAAAAACCAAGCCATTGGCCTTTTCACCAATTTGAGACTCTTTTTTCAATTCACTTGTTCAGTCTTAGAAGAAAATTTGCCATTGGCCTTTTTCAACAAATTGAGGCTATGTTTTTTCAATTCACTTGTACAGTCTTTGAATTTCTTTTGCAATTGGCCTATTCAAGTCTGTTAGTATAGAACCTCCCTACGCACTTTACTGTCTCAGTAAAAACTTTGTCATTTGCCTATTCAAGGCTTGGAGGCAAATTTATTTTAAAAAATTCTGTTTCAGAAAAACCAAGCCATTGGCCTTTTCACCAATTTGAGACTCTTTTTTCAATTCACTTGTTCAGTCTTAGAAGAAAATTTGCCATTGGCCTTTTTCACCAAATTGAGGCTATGTTTTTCAATTCACTTGTACAGTCTTTGAATTTCTTTTGCAATTGGCCTATTCAAGTCTGTTAGTATAGAACCTCCCTACGCACTTTACTGTCTCAGTAAAACTTTGTCTTTGTCATTTGCCTATTCAAGGCTTGGAGGCAAATTTATTTTAAAAATTCTGTTTCAGAAAAACCAAGCCATTGGCCTTTTCACCAATTTGAGACTCTTTTTCAATTCACTTGTTCAGTCTTAGAAGAAAATTTGCCATTGGCCTTTTTCACCAAATTGAGGCTATGTTTTTTCAATTCACTTGTACAGTCTTTGTTTTTTTGCAATTCATTCTTGTTACAGTCTTTGAATTCTCTTTTGTCATTTGCAATTGGCCTATTCAAGTCTGTTAGTATAGAACCTCCCTACGCTGTTACTTTACTGTCTCAGTAAAAACTTTGTCATTTGCCTATTCAAGGCTTGGAGGCAAATTTATTTTAAAAATTCTGTTTCAGAAAAACCAAGCCATTGGCCTTTTCACCAATTTGAGACTCTTTTTTCAATTCACTTGTTCAGTCTTAGAAGAAAATTTGCCATTGGCCTTTTTCAACAAATTGAGGCTATGTTTTTTCAATTCACTTGTACAGTCTTTGAATTTCTTTTGCAATTGGCCTATTCAAGTCTGTTAGTATAGAACCTCCCTACGCACTTTACTGTCTCAGTAAAAACTTTGTCATTTGCCTATTCAAGGCTTGGAGGCAAATTTATTTTAAAAAATTCTGTTTCAGAAAAACCAAGCCATTGGCCTTTTCACCAATTTGAGACTCTTTTTTCAATTCACTTGTTCAGTCTTAGAAGAAAATTTGCCATTGGCCTTTTTCACCAAATTGAGGCTATGTTTTTTCAATTCACTTGTACAGTCTTTGAATTTCTTTTGCAATTGGCCTATTCAAGTCTGTTAGTATAGAACCTCCCTACGCACTTTACTGTCTCAGTAAAAACTTTGTCATTTGCCTATTCAAGGCTTGGAGGCAAATTTATTTTAAAAATTCTGTTTCAGAAAAACCAAGCCATTGGCCTTTTCACCAATTTGAGACTCTTTTTTCAATTCACTTGTTCAGTCTTAGAAGAAAATTTGCCATTGGCCTTTTTCACCAAATTGAGGCTATGTTTTTTCAATTCACTTGTACAGTCTTTGAATTTCTTTTGCAATTGGCCTATTCAAGTCTGTTAGTATAGAACCTCCCTACGCACTTTACTGTCTCAGTAAAAACTTTGTCATTTGCCTATTCAAGGCTTGGAGGCAAATTTATTTAAAAAATTCTGTTTCAGAAAAACCAAGCCATTGGCCTTTTCACCAATTTGAGACTCTTTTTTCAATTCACTTGTTCAGTCTTAGAAGAAAATTTGCCATTGGCCTTTTTCACCAAATTGAGGCTATGTTTTTTCAATTCACTTGTACAGTCTTTGAATTTCTTTTGCAATTGGCCTATTCAAGTCTGTTAGTATAGAACCTCCTACTACACTTTACTGTCTCAGTAAAAACTTTGTCATTTGCCTATTCAAGGCTTGGAGGCAAATTTATTTTAAAAATTCTGTTTCAGAAAAACCAAGCCATTGGCCTTTTCACCAATTTGAGACTCTTTTTTCAATTCACTTGTTCAGTCTTAGAAGAAAATTTGCCATTGGCCTTTTTCACCAAATTGAGGCTATGTTTTTTCAATTCACTTGTACAGTCTTTGAATTTCTTTTGCAATTGGCCTATTCAAGTCTGTTAGTATAGAACCTCCCTACGCACTTTACTGTCTCAGTAAAAACTTTGTCATTAGCCTATTCAAGGCTTGGAGGCAAATTTATTTTAAAAAATTCTGTTTCAGAAAAACCAAGCCATTGGCCTTTTCACCAATTTGAGACTCTTTTTTCAATTCACTTGTTCAGTCTTAGAAGAAAATTTGCCATTGGCCTTTTTCAACAAATTGAGGCTATGTTTTTTCAATTCACTTGTACAGTCTTTGAATTTCTTTTGCAATTGGCCTATTCAAGTCTGTTAGTATAGAACCTCCCTACGCACTTTACTGTCTCAGTAAAAACTTTGTCATTTGCCTATTCAAGGCTTGGAGGCAAATTTATTTAAAAAATTCTGTTTCAGAAAAACCAAGCCATTGGCCTTTTCACCAATTTGAGACTCTTTTTTCAATTCACTTGTTCAGTCTTAGAAGAAAATTTGCCATTGGCCTTTTTCACCAAATTGAGGCTATGTTTTTTCAATTCACTTGTACAGTCTTTGAATTTCTTTTGCAATTGGCCTATTCAAGTCTGTTAGTATAGAACCTCCCTACGCACTTTACTGTCTCAGTAAAAACTTTGTCATTAGCCTATTCAAGGCTTGGAGGCAAATTTATTTTAAAAAATTCTGTTTCAGAAAAACCAAGCCATTGGCCTTTTCACCAATTTGAGACTCTTTTTTCAATTCACTTGTTCAGTCTTAGAAGAAAATTTGCCATTGGCCTTTTTCAACAAATTGAGGCTATGTTTTTTCAATTCACTTGTACAGTCTTTGAATTTCTTTTGCAATTGGCCTATTCAAGTCTGTTAGTATAGAACCTCCCTACGCACTTTACTGTCTCAGTAAAAACTTTGTCATTTGCCTATTCAAGGCTTGGAGGCAAATTTATTTTAAAAATTCTGTTTCAGAAAAACCAAGCCATTGGCCTTTTCACCAATTTGAGACTCTTTTTTCAATTCACTTGTTCAGTCTTAGAAGAAAATTTGCCATTGGCCTTTTTCACCAAATTGAGGCTATGTTTTTTCAATTCACTTGTACAGTCTTTGAATTTCTTTTGCAATTGGCCTATTCAAGTCTGTTAGTATAGAACCTCCCTACGCACTTTACTGTCTCAGTAAAAACTTTGTCATTTGCCTATTCAAGGCTTGGAGGCAAATTTATTTTAAAAATTCTGTTTCAGAAAAACCAAGCCATTGGCCTTTTCACCAATTTGAGACTCTTTTTCAATTCACTTGTTCAGTCTTAGAAGAAAATTTGCCATTGGCCTTTTTCACCAAATTGAGGCTATGTTTTTTCAATTCACTTGTACAGTCTTTGAATTTCTTTTGCAATTGGCCTATTCAAGTCTGTTAGTATAACCCTCCTACGCACTTTACTGTCTCAGTAAAAACTTTGTCATTTGCCTATTCAAGGCTTGGAGGCAAATTTATTTTAAAAATTCTGTTTCAGAAAAACCAAGCCATTGGCCTTTTCACCAATTTGAGACTCTTTTTTCAATTCACTTGTTCAGTCTTAGAAGAAAATTTGCCATTGGCCTTTTTCACCAAATTGAGGCTATGTTTTTTCAATTCACTTGTACAGTCTTTGAATTTCTTTTGCAATTGGCCTATTCAAGTCTGTTAGTATAGAACCTCCCTACGCACTTTACTGTCTCAGTAAAAACTTTGTCATTTGCCTATTCAAGGCTTGGAGGCAAATTTATTTTAAAAAATTCTGTTTCAGAAAAACCAAGCCATTGGCCTTTTCACCAATTTGAGACTCTTTTTTCAATTCACTTGTTCAGTCTTAGAAGAAAATTTGCCATTGGCCTTTTTCACCAAATTGAGGCTATGTTTTTTCAATTCACTTGTACAGTCTTTGAATTTCTTTTGCAATTGGCCTATTCAAGTCTGTTAGTATAGAACCTCCCTACGCACTTTACTGTCTCAGTAAAAACTTTGTCATTTGCCTATTCAAGGCTTGGAGGCAAATTTATTTTAAAAATTCTGTTTCAGAAAAACCAAGCCATTGGCCTTTTCACCAATTTGAGACTCTTTTTTCAATTCACTTGTTCAGTCTTAGAAGAAAATTTGCCATTGGCCTTTTTCAACAAATTGAGGCTATGTTTTTTCAATTCACTTGTACAGTCTTTGAATTTCTTTTGCAATTGGCCTATTCAAGTCTGTTAGTATAGAACCTCCCTACGCACTTTACTGTCTCAGTAAAAACTTTGTCATTTGCCTATTCAAGGCTTGGAGGCAAATTTATTTAAAAAAATTCTGTTTCAGAAAAACCAAGCCATTGGCCTTTTCACCAATTTGAGACTCTTTTTTCAATTCACTTGTTCAGTCTTAGAAGAAAATTTGCCATTGGCCTTTTTCACCAAATTGAGGCTATGTTTTTTCAATTCACTTGTACAGTCTTTGAATTTCTTTTGCAATTGGCCTATTCAAGTCTGTTAGTATAGAACCTCCCTACGCACTTTACTGTCTCAGTAAAAACTTTGTCATTAGCCTATTCAAGGCTTGGAGGCAAATTTATTTTAAAAAATTCTGTTTCAGAAAAACCAAGCCATTGGCCTTTTCACCAATTTGAGACTCTTTTTTCAATTCACTTGTTCAGTCTTAGAAGAAAATTTGCCATTGGCCTTTTTCAACAAATTGAGGCTATGTTTTTTCAATTCACTTGTACAGTCTTTGAATTTCTTTTGCAATTGGCCTATTCAAGTCTGTTAGTATAGAACCTCCCTACGCACTTTACTGTCTCAGTAAAAACTTTGTCATTTGCCTATTCAAGGCTTGGAGGCAAATTTATTTTAAAAATTCTGTTTCAGAAAAACCAAGCCATTGGCCTTTTCACCAATTTGAGACTCTTTTTTCAATTCACTTGTTCAGTCTTAGAAGAAAATTTGCCATTGGCCTTTTTCACCAAATTGAGGCTATGTTTTTTCAATTCACTTGTACAGTCTTTGAATTTCTTTTGCAATTGGCCTATTCAAGTCTGTTAGTATAGAACCTCCCTACGCACTTTACTGTCTCAGTAAAAACTTTGTCATTTGCCTATTCAAGGCTTGGAGGCAAATTTATTTAAAAAATTCTGTTTCAGAAAAACCAAGCCATTGGCCTTTTCACCAATTTGAGACTCTTTTTCAATTCACTTGTTCAGTCTTAGAAGAAAATTTGCCATTGGCCTTTTTCACCAAATTGAGGCTATGTTTTTTCAATTCACTTGTACAGTCTTTGAATTTCTTTTGCAATTGGCCTATTCAAGTCTGTTAGTATAGAACCTCCCTACGCACTTTACTGTCTCAGTAAAAACTTTGTCATTAGCCTATTCAAGGCTTGGAGGCAAATTTATTTTAAAAATTCTGTTTCAGAAAAACCAAGCCATTGGCCTTTTCACCAATTTGAGACTCTTTTTCAATTCACTTGTTCAGTCTTAGAAGAAAATTTGCCATTGGCCTTTTTCACCAAATTGAGGCTATGTTTTTTCAATTCACTTGTACAGTCTTTGAATTTCTTTTGCAATTGGCCTATTCAAGTCTGTTAGTATAGAACCTCCCTACGCACTTTACTGTCTCAGTAAAAACTTTGTCATTTGCCTATTCAAGGCTTGGAGGCAAATTTATTTAAAAAAATTCTGTTTCAGAAAAACCAAGCCATTGGCCTTTTCACCAATTTGAGACTCTTTTTTCAATTCACTTGTTCAGTCTTAGAAGAAAATTTGCCATTGGCCTTTTTCACCAAATTGAGGCTATGTTTTTTCAATTCACTTGTACAGTCTTTGAATTTCTTTTGCAATTGGCCTATTCAAGTCTGTTAGTATAGAACCTCCCTACGCACTTTACTGTCTCAGTAAAAACTTTGTCATTAGCCTATTCAAGGCTTGGAGGCAAATTTATTTTTAAAAATTCTGTTTCAGAAAAAACCAAGCCATTGGCCTTTTCACCAATTTGAGACTCTTTTTTCAATTCACTTGTTCAGTCTTAGAAGAAAATTTGCCATTGGCCTTTTTCAACAAATTGAGGCTATGTTTTTTCAATTCACTTGTACAGTCTTTGAATTTCTTTTGCAATTGGCCTATTCAAGTCTGTTAGTATAGAACCTCCCTACGCACTTTACTGTCTCAGTAAAAACTTTGTCATTTGCCTATTCAAGGCTTGGAGGCAAATTTATTTAAAAAAATTCTGTTTCAGAAAAACCAAGCCATTGGCCTTTTCACCAATTTGAGACTCTTTTTTCAATTCACTTGTTCAGTCTTAGAAGAAAATTTGCCATTGGCCTTTTTCACCAAATTGAGGCTATGTTTTTTCAATTCACTTGTACAGTCTTTGAATTTCTTTTGCAATTGGCCTATTCAAGTCTGTTAGTATAGAACCTCCCTACGCACTTTACTGTCTCAGTAAAAACTTTGTCATTTGCCTATTCAAGGCTTGGAGGCAAATTTATTTTAAAAATTCTGTTTCAGAAAAACCAAGCCATTGGCCTTTTCACCAATTTGAGACTCTTTTTTCAATTCACTTGTTCAGTCTTAGAAGAAAATTTGCCATTGGCCTTTTTCAACAAATTGAGGCTATGTTTTTTCAATTCACTTGTACAGTCTTTGAATTTCTTTTGCAATTGGCCTATTCAAGTCTGTTAGTATAGAACCTCCCTACGCACTTTACTGTCTCAGTAAAAACTTTGTCATTTGCCTATTCAAGGCTTGGAGGCAAATTTATTTTAAAAAATTCTGTTTCAGAAAAACCAAGCCATTGGCCTTTTCACCAATTTGAGACTCTTTTTTCAATTCACTTGTTCAGTCTTAGAAGAAAATTTGCCATTGGCCTTTTTCACCAAATTGAGGCTATGTTTTTTCAATTCACTTGTACAGTCTTTGAATTTCTTTTGCAATTGGCCTATTCAAGTCTGTTAGTATAGAACCTCCCTACGCACTTTTTACTGTCTCAGTAAAAACTTTGTCATTTGCCTATTCAAGGCTTGGAGGCAAATTTATTTTAAAAATTCTGTTTCAGAAAAACCAAGCCATTGGCCTTTTCACCAATTTGAGACTCTTTTTTCAATTCACTTGTTCAGTCTTAGAAGAAAATTTGCCATTGGCCTTTTTCACCAAATTGAGGCTATGTTTTTTCAATTCACTTGTACAGTCTTTGAATTTCTTTTGCAATTGGCCTATTCAAGTCTGTTAGTATAGAACCTCCCTACGCACTTTACTGTCTCAGTAAAAACTTTGTCATTTGCCTATTCAAGGCTTGGAGGCAAATTTATTTTAAAAAATTCTGTTTCAGAAAAACCAAGCCATTGGCCTTTTCACCAATTTGAGACTCTTTTTTCAATTCACTTGTTCAGTCTTAGAAGAAAATTTGCCATTGGCCTTTTTCAACAAATTGAGGCTATGTTTTTTCAATTCACTTGTACAGTCTTTGAATTTCTTTTGCAATTGGCCTATTCAAGTCTGTTAGTATAGAACCTCCCTACGCACTTTACTGTCTCAGTAAAAACTTTGTCATTTGCCTATTCAAGGCTTGGAGGCAAATTTATTTTAAAAATTCTGTTTCAGAAAAACCAAGCCATTGGCCTTTTCACCAATTTGAGACTCTTTTTTCAATTCACTTGTTCAGTCTTAGAAGAAAATTTGCCATTGGCCTTTTTCAACAAATTGAGGCTATGTTTTTTCAATTCACTTGTACAGTCTTTGAATTTCTTTTGCAATTGGCCTATTCAAGTCTGTTAGTATAGAACCTCCCTACGCACTTTACTGTCTCAGTAAAAACTTTGTCATTTGCCTATTCAAGGCTTGGAGGCAAATTTATTTTAAAAAATTCTGTTTCAGAAAAACCAAGCCATTGGCCTTTTCACCAATTTGAGACTCTTTTTTCAATTCACTTGTTCAGTCTTAGAAGAAAATTTGCCATTGGCCTTTTTCACCAAATTGAGGCTATGTTTTTTCAATTCACTTGTACAGTCTTTGAATTTCTTTTGCAATTGGCCTATTCAAGTCTGTTAGTATAGAACCTCCCTACGCTTTACTGTCTCAGTAAAAACTTTGTCATTTGCCTATTCAAGGCTTGGAGGCAAATTTATTTTAAAAAATTCTGTTTCAGAAAAACCAAGCCATTGGCCTTTTCACCAATTTGAGACTCTTTTTTCAATTCACTTGTTCAGTCTTAGAAGAAAATTTGCCATTGGCCTTTTTCACCAAATTGAGGCTATGTTTTTTCAATTCACTTGTACAGTCTTTGAATTTCTTTTGCAATTGGCCTATTCAAGTCTGTTAGTATAGAACCTCCCTACGCACTTTACTGTCTCAGTAAAAACTTTGTCATTTGCCTATTCAAGGCTTGGAGGCAAATTTATTTTAAAAAATCTGTTTCAGAAAAACCAAGCCATTGGCCTTTTCACCAATTTGAGACTCTTTTTTCAATTCACTTGTTCAGTCTTAGAAGAAAATTTGCCATTGGCCTTTTTCAACAAATTGAGGCTATGTTTTTTCAATTCACTTGTACAGTCTTTGAATTTCTTTTGCAATTGGCCTATTCAAGTCTGTTAGTATAGAACCTCCCTACGCACTTTACTGTCTCAGTAAAAACTTTGTCATTTGCCTATTCAAGGCTTGGAGGCAAATTTATTTAAAAAAATTCTGTTTCAGAAAAACCAAGCCATTGGCCTTTTCACCAATTTGAGACTCTTTTTCAATTCACTTGTTCAGTCTTAGAAGAAGATTTGCCATTGGCCTTTTTCACCAAATTGAGGCTATGTTTTTTCAATTCACTTGTACAGTCTTTGAATTTCTTTTGCAATTGGCCTATTCAAGTCTGTTAGTATAGAACCTCCCTACGCTTTTTACTGTCTCAGTAAAAACTTTGTCATTTGCCTATTCAAGGCTTGGAGGCAAATTTATTTTAAAAATTCTGTTTCAGAAAAACCAAAGCCATTGGCCTTTTCACCAATTTGAGACTCTTTTTTCAATTCACTTGTTCAGTCTTAGAGAAGAAAATTTGCCATTGGCCTTTTTCAACAAATTGAGGCTATGTTTTTTCAATTCACTTGTACAGTCTTTGAATTTCTTTTGCAATTGGCCTATTCAAGTCTGTTAGTATAGAACCTCCCTTTACTGCACTTTACTGTCTCAGTAAAAACTTTGTCATTTGCCTATTCAAGGCTTGGAGGCAAATTTATTTTAAAAAATTCTGTTTCAGAAAAACCAAGCCATTGGCCTTTTCACCAATTTGAGACTCTTTTTTCAATTCACTTGTTCAGTCTTAGAAGAAAATTTGCCATTGGCCTTTTTCACCAAATTGAGGCTATGTTTTTTCAATTCACTTGTACAGTCTTTGAATTTCTTTTGCAATTGGCCTATTCAAGTCTGTTAGTATAGAACCTCCCTACGCACTTTACTGTCTCAGTAAAAACTTTGTCATTTGCCTATTCAAGGCTTGGAGGCAAATTTATTTTAAAAATTCTGTTTCAGAAAAACCAAGCCATTGGCCTTTTCACCAATTTGAACTCTTTTTCAATTCACTTGTTCAGTCTTAGAAGAAAATTTGCCATTGGCCTTTTTCAACAAATTGAGGCTATGTTTTTTCAATTCACTTGTACAGTCTTTGAATTTCTTTTGCAATTGGCCTATTCAAGTCTGTTAGTATAGAACCTCCCTACGCACTTTACTGTCTCAGTAAAAACTTTGTCATTTGCCTATTCAAGGCTTGGAGGCAAATTTATTTAAAAAATTCTGTTTCAGAAAAACCAAGCCATTGGCCTTTTCACCAATTTGAGACTCTTTTTTCAATTCACTTGTTCAGTCTTAGAAGAAAATTTGCCATTGGCCTTTTTCACCAAATTGAGGCTATGTTTTTTCAATTCACTTGTACAGTCTTTGAATTTCTTTTGCAATTGGCCTATTCAAGTCTGTTAGTATAGAACCTCCCTACGCACTTTACTGTCTCAGTAAAAACTTTGTCATTAGCCTATTCAAGGCTTGGAGGCAAATTTATTTTAAAAATTCTGTTTCAGAAAAACCAAGCCATTGGCCTTTTCACCAATTTGAGACTCTTTTTTCAATTCACTTGTTCAGTCTTAGAAGAAAATTTGCCATTGGCCTTTTTCAACAAATTGAGGCTATGTTTTTTCAATTCACTTGTACAGTCTTTGAATTTCTTTTGCAATTGGCCTATTCAAGTCTGTTAGTATAGAACCTCCCTACGCACTTTACTGTCTCAGTAAAAACTTTGTCATTTGCCTATTCAAGGCTTGGAGGCAAATTTATTTAAAAAATTCTGTTTCAGAAAAACCAAGCCATTGGCCTTTTCACCAATTTGAGACTCTTTTTTCAATTCACTTGTTCAGTCTTAGAAGAAAATTTGCCATTGGCCTTTTTCACCAAATTGAGGCTATGTTTTTTCAATTCACTTGTACAGTCTTTGAATTTCTTTTGCAATTGGCCTATTCAAGTCTGTTAGTATAGAACCTCCCTACAAAGTTTACTGTCTCAGTAAAAAAACTTTGTCATTAGCCTATTCAAGGCTTGGAGGCAAATTTATTTTAAAAAATTCTGTTTCAGAAAAACCAAGCCATTGGCCTTTTCACCAATTTGAGACTCTTTTTTCAATTCACTTGTTCAGTCTTAGAAGAAAATTTGCCATTGGCCTTTTTCAACAAATTGAGGCTATGTTTTTTCAATTCACTTGTACAGTCTTTGAATTTCTTTTGCAATTGGCCTATTCAAGTCTGTTAGTATAGAACCTCCCTACGCACTTTACTGTCTCAGTAAAAACTTTGTCATTTGCCTATTCAAGGCTTGGAGGCAAATTTTTTTAAAAATTCTGTTTCAGAAAAACCAAGCCATTGGCCTTTTCACCAATTTGAGACTCTTTTTTCAATTCACTTGTTCAGTCTTAGAAGAAAATTTGCCATTGGCCTTTTTCACCAAATTGAGGCTATGTTTTTTCAATTCACTTGTACAGTCTTTGAATTTCTTTTGCAATTGGCCTATTCAAGTCTGTTAGTATAGAACCTCCCTACGCACTTTACTGTCTCAGTAAAAACTTTGTCATTTGCCTATTCAAGGCTTGGAGGCAAATTTATTTAAAAAATTTCTGTTTCAGAAAAACCAAGCCATTGGCCTTTTCACCAATTTGAGACTCTTTTTTCAATTCACTTGTTCAGTCTTAGAAGAAAATTTGCCATTGGCCTTTTTCACCAAATTGAGGCTATGTTTTTTCAATTCACTTGTACAGTCTTTGAATTTCTTTTGCAATTGGCCTATTCAAGTCTGTTAGTATAGAACCTCCTACGCACTTTACTGTCTCAGTAAAAACTTTGTCATTTGCCTATTCAAGGCTTGGAGGCAAATTTATTTTAAAAATTCTGTTTCAGAAAAACCAAGCCATTGGCCTTTTCACCAATTTGAGACTCTTTTTTCAATTCACTTGTTCAGTCTTAGAAGAAAATTTGCCATTGGCCTTTTTCACCAAATTGAGGCTATGTTTTTTCAATTCACTTGTACAGTCTTTGAATTTCTTTTGCAATTGGCCTATTCAAGTCTGTTCAAGTCTGTTAGTATAGAACCTCCCTACGCACTTTACTGTCTCAGTAAAAACTTTGTCATTTGCCTATTCAAGGCTTGGAGGCAAATTTATTTAAAAAATTCTGTTTCAGAAAAACCAAGCCATTGGCCTTTTCACCAATTTGAGACTCTTTTTTCAATTCACTTGTTCAGTCTTAGAAGAAAATTTGCCATTGGCCTTTTTCACCAAATTGAGGCTATGTTTTTTCAATTCACTTGTACAGTCTTTGAATTTCTTTTGCAATTGGCCTATTCAAGTCTGTTAGTATAGAACCTCCCCTACGCACTTTACTGTCTCAGTAAAAACTTTGTCATTTGCCTATTCAAGGCTTGGAGGCAAATTTATTTTAAAAAATTCTGTTTCAGAAAAAAAACCAAGCCATTGGCCTTTTCACCAATTTGAGACTCTTTTTTCAATTCACTTGTTCAGTCTTAGAAGAAAATTTGCCATTGGCCTTTTTCACCAAATTGAGGCTATGTTTTTTCAATTCACTTGTACAGTCTTTGAATTTCTTTTGCAATTGGCCTATTCAAGTCTGTTAGTATAGAACCTCCCTACGCACTTTACTGTCTCAGTAAAAACTTTGTCATTTGCCTATTCAAGGCTTGGAGGCAAATTTATTTAAAAAATTCTGTTTCAGAAAAACCAAGCCATTGGCCTTTTCACCAATTTGAGACTCTTTTTTCAATTCACTTGTTCAGTCTTAGAAGAAAATTTGCCATTGGCCTTTTTCACCAAATTGAGGCTATGTTTTTTCAATTCACTTGTACAGTCTTTGAATTTCTTTTGCAATTGGCCTATTCAAGTCTGTTAGTATAGAACCTCCCTACGCACTTTACTGTCTCAGTAAAAACTTTGTCATTAGCCTATTCAAGGCTTGGAGGCAAATTTATTTTAAAAATTCTGTTTCAGAAAAACCAAGCCATTGGCCTTTTCACCAATTTGAGACTCTTTTTTCAATTCACTTGTTCAGTCTTAGAAGAAAATTTGCCATTGGCCTTTTTCAACAAATTGAGGCTATGTTTTTTCAATTCACTTGTACAGTCTTTGAATTTCTTTTGCAATTGGCCTATTCAAGTCTGTTAGTATAGAACCTCCCTACGCACTTTACTGTCTCAGTAAAAACTTTGTCATTTGCCTATTCAAGGCTTGGAGGCAAATTTATTTAAAAAATTCTGTTTCAGAAAAACCAAGCCATTGGCCTTTTCACCAATTTGAGACTCTTTTTTCAATTCACTTGTTCAGTCTTAGAAGAAAATTTGCCATTGGCCTTTTTCACCAAATTGAGGCTATGTTTTTTCAATTCACTTGTACAGTCTTTGAATTTCTTTTGCAATTGGCCTATTCAAGTCTGTTAGTATAGAACCTCCCTACGCACTTTACTGTCTCAGTAAAAACTTTGTCATTTGCCTATTCAAGGCTTGGAGGCAAATTTATTTTAAAAAATCTGTTTCAGAAAAACCAAGCCATTGGCCTTTTCACCAATTTGAGACTCTTTTTCAATTCACTTGTTCAGTCTTAGAAGAAAATTTGCCATTGGCCTTTTTCACCAAATTGAGGCTATGTTTTTTCAATTCACTTGTACAGTCTTTGAATTTCTTTTGCAATTGGCCTATTCAAGTCTGTTAGTATAGAACCTCCCTACGCACTTTACTGTCTCAGTAAAAACTTTGTCATTTGCCTATTCAAGGCTTGGAGGCAAATTTATTTTAAAAAATTCTGTTTCAGAAAAACCAAGCCATTGGCCTTTTCACCAATTTGAGACTCTTTTTTCAATTCACTTGTTCAGTCTTAGAAGAAAATTTGCCATTGGCCTTTTTCACCAAATTGAGGCTATGTTTTTTCAATTCACTTGTACAGTCTTTGAATTTCTTTTGCAATTGGCCTATTCAAGTCTGTTAGTATAGAACCTCCCTGTTACGCACTTTACTGTCTCAGTAAAAACTTTGTCATTTGCCTATTCAAGGCTTGGAGGCAAATTTATTTAAAAAAATTCTGTTTCAGAAAAACCAAGCCATTGGCCTTTTCACCAATTTGAGACTCTTTTTTCAATTCACTTGTTCAGTCTTAGAAGAAAATTTGCCATTGGCCTTTTTCACCAAATTGAGGCTATGTTTTTTCAATTCACTTGTACAGTCTTTGAATTTCTTTTGCAATTGGCCTATTCAAGTCTGTTAGTATAGAACCTCCCTACGCACTTTACTGTCTCAGTAAAAACTTTGTCATTTGCCTATTCAAGGCTTGGAGGCAAATTTATTTTAAAAATTCTGTTTCAGAAAAACCAAGCCATTGGCCTTTTCACCAATTTGAGACTCTTTTTTCAATTCACTTGTTCAGTCTTAGAAGAAAATTTGCCATTGGCCTTTTTCAACAAATTGAGGCTATGTTTTTTCAATTCACTTGTACAGTCTTTGAATTTCTTTTGCAATTGGCCTATTCAAGTCTGTTAGTATAGAACCTCCCTACGCACTTTACTGTCTCAGTAAAAACTTTGTCATTTGCCTATCAAGGCTTGGAGGCAAATTTATTTAAAAAATTCTGTTTCAGAAAAACCAAGCCATTGGCCTTTTCACCAATTTGAGACTCTTTTTTCAATTCACTTGTTCAGTCTTAGAAGAAAATTTGCCATTGGCCTTTTTCACCAAATTGAGGCTATGTTTTTTCAATTCACTTGTACAGTCTTTGAATTTCTTTTGCAATTGGCCTATTCAAGTCTGTTAGTATAGAACCTCCCTACGCACTTTACTGTCTCAGTAAAAACTTTGTCATTTGCCTATTCAAGGCTTGGAGGCAAATTTATTTTAAAAAATTCTGTTTCAGAAAAACCAAGCCATTGGCCTTTTCACCAATTTGAGACTCTTTTTTCAATTCACTTGTTCAGTCTTAGAAGAAAATTTGCCATTGGCCTTTTTCACCAAATTGAGGCTATGTTTTTTCAATTCACTTGTACAGTCTTTGAATTTCTTTTGCAATTGGCCTATTCAAGTCTGTTAGTATAGAACCTCCCTACGCACTTTACTGTCTCAGTAAAAACTTTGTCATTTGCCTATTCAAGGCTTGGAGGCAAATTTATTTTAAAAATTCTGTTTCAGAAAAACCAAGCCATTGGCCTTTTCACCAATTTGAGACTCTTTTTTCAATTCACTTGTTCAGTCTTAGAAGAAAATTTGCCATTGGCCTTTTTCACCAAATTGAGGCTATGTTTTTCAATTCACTTGTACAGTCTTTGAATTTCTTTTGCAATTGGCCTATTCAAGTCTGTTAGTATAGAACCTCCCTACGCACTTTACTGTCTCAGTAAAAACTTTGTCATTTGCCTATTCAAGGCTTGGAGGCAAATTTATTTAAAAAATTCTGTTTCAGAAAAACCAAGCCATTGGCCTTTTCACCAATTTGAGACTCTTTTTTCAATTCACTTGTTCAGTCTTAGAAGAAAATTTGCCATTGGCCTTTTTCACCAAATTGAGGCTATGTTTTTTCAATTCACTTGTACAGTCTTTGAATTTCTTTTGCAATTGGCCTATTCAAGTCTGTTAGTATAGAACCTCCCTACGCACTTTACTGTCTCAGTAAAAACTTTGTCATTTGCCTATTCAAGGCTTGGAGGCAAATTTATTTTAAAAATTCTGTTTCAGAAAAACCAAGCCATTGGCCTTTTCACCAATTTGAGACTCTTTTTTCAATTCACTTGTTCAGTCTTAGAAGAAAATTTGCCATTGGCCTTTTTCACCAAATTGAGGCTATGTTTTTTCAATTCACTTGTACAGTCTTTGAATTTCTTTTGCAATTGGCCTATTCAAGTCTGTTAGTATAGAACCTCCCTACGCACTTTACTGTCTCAGTAAAAACTTTGTCATTTGCCTATTCAAGGCTTGGAGGCAAATTTATTTTAAAAATTCTGTTTCAGAAAAACCAAGCCATTGGCCTTTTCACCAATTTGAGACTCTTTTTTCAATTCACTTGTTCAGTCTTAGAAGAAAATTTGCCATTGGCCTTTTTCACCAAATTGAGGCTATGTTTTTTCAATTCACTTGTACAGTCTTTGAATTTCTTTTGCAATTGGCCTATTCAAGTCTGTTAGTATAGAACCTCCCTACGCACTTTACTGTCTCAGTAAAAACTTTGTCATTTGCCTATTCAAGGCTTGGAGGCAAATTTATTTTAAAAATTCTGTTTCAGAAAAACCAAGCCATTGGCCTTTTCACCAATTTGAGACTCTTTTTTCAATTCACTTGTTCAGTCTTAGAAGAAAATTTGCCATTGGCCTTTTTCACCAAATTGAGGCTATGTTTTTTCAATTCACTTGTACAGTCTTTGAATTTCTTTTGCAATTGGCCTATTCAAGTCTGTTAGTATAGAACCTCCCTACGCACTTTACTGTCTCAGTAAAAACTTTGTCATTTGCCTATTCAAGGCTTGGAGGCAAATTTATTTTAAAAATTCTGTTTCAGAAAAACCAAGCCATTGGCCTTTTCACCAATTTGAGACTCTTTTTCAATTCACTTGTTCAGTCTTAGAAGAAAAAATTTGCCATTGGCCTTTTTCACCAAATTGAGGCTATGTTTTTTCAATTCACTTGTACAGTCTTTGAATTTCTTTTGCAATTGGCCTATTCAAGTCTGTTAGTATAGAACCTCCCTACGCACTTTACTGTCTCAGTAAAAACTTTGTCATTTGCCTATTCAAGGCTTGGAGGCAAATTTATTTAAAAAATTCTGTTTCAGAAAAACCAAGCCATTGGCCTTTTCACCAATTTGAGACTCTTTTTTCAATTCACTTGTTCAGTCTTAGAAGAAAATTTGCCATTGGCCTTTTTCACCAAATTGAGGCTATGTTTTTTCAATTCACTTGTACAGTCTTTGAATTTCTTTTGCAATTGGCCTATTCAAGTCTGTTAGTATAGAACCTCCCTACGCACTTTACTGTCTCAGTAAAAACTTTGTCATTAGCCTATTCAAGGCTTGGAGGCAAATTTATTTTAAAAAATTCTGTTTCAGAAAAACCAAGCCATTGGCCTTTTCACCAATTTGAGACTCTTTTTTCAATTCACTTGTTCAGTCTTAGAAGAAAATTTGCCATTGGCCTTTTTCAACAAATTGAGGCTATGTTTTTTCAATTCACTTGTACAGTCTTTGAATTTCTTTTGCAATTGGCCTATTCAAGTCTGTTAGTATAGAACCTCCCTACGCACTTTACTGTCTCAGTAAAAACTTTGTCATTTGCCTATTCAAGGCTTGGAGGCAAATTTATTTTAAAAAATTCTGTTTCAGAAAAACCAAGCCATTGGCCTTTTCACCAATTTGAGACTCTTTTTTCAATTCACTTGTTCAGTCTTAGAAGAAAATTTGCCATTGGCCTTTTTCACCAAATTGAGGCTATGTTTTTTCAATTCACTTGTACAGTCTTTGAATTTCTTTTGCAATTGGCCTATTCAAGTCTGTTAGTATAGAACCTCCCTACGCACTTTACTGTCTCAGTAAAAACTTTGTCATTTGCCTATTCAAGGCTTGGAGGCAAATTTATTTTAAAAAATTCTGTTTCAGAAAAACCAAGCCATTGGCCTTTTCACCAATTTGAGACTCTTTTTCAATTCACTTGTTCAGTCTTAGAAGAAAATTTGCCATTGGCCTTTTTCACCAAATTGAGGCTATGTTTTTTCAATTCACTTGTACAGTCTTTGAATTTCTTTTGCAATTGGCCTATTCAAGTCTGTTAGTATAGAACCTCCCTACGCACTTTACTGTCTCAGTAAAAACTTTGTCATTTGCCTATTCAAGGCTTGGAGGCAAATTTATTTAAAAAAATTCTGTTTCAGAAAAACCAAGCCATTGGCCTTTTCACCAATTTGAGACTCTTTTTTCAATTCACTTGTTCAGTCTTAGAAGAAAATTTGCCATTGGCCTTTTTCACCAAATTGAGGCTATGTTTTTTCAATTCACTTGTACAGTCTTTGAATTTCTTTTGCAATTGGCCTATTCAAGTCTGTTAGTATAGAACCTCCCTACGCACTTTACTGTCTCAGTAAAAACTTTGTCATTAGCCTATTCAAGGCTTGGAGGCAAATTTATTTTAAAAAATTCTGTTTCAGAAAAACCAAGCCATTGGCCTTTTCACCAATTTGAGACTCTTTTTTCAATTCACTTGTTCAGTCTTAGAAGAAAATTTGCCATTGGCCTTTTTCAACAAATTGAGGCTATGTTTTTTCAATTCACTTGTACAGTCTTTGAATTTCTTTTGCAATTGGCCTATTCAAGTCTGTTAGTATAGAACCTCCCTACGCACTTTACTGTCTCAGTAAAAACTTTGTCATTTGCCTATTCAAGGCTTGGAGGCAAATTTATTTAAAAAAATTCTGTTTCAGAAAAACAAGCCATTGGCCTTTTCACCAATTTGAGACTCTTTTTTCAATTCACTTGTTCAGTCTTAGAAGAAAATTTGCCATTGGCCTTTTTCACCAAATTGAGGCTATGTTTTTCAATTCACTTGTACAGTCTTTGAATTTCTTTTGCAATTGGCCTATTCAAGTCTGTTAGTATAGAACCTCCCTACGCACTTTACTGTCTCAGTAAAAATTTGGCATTTGCCTATTCAAGGCTTGGAGGCAAATTTATTTTAAAAAATTCTGTTTCAGAAAAACCAAGCCATTGGCCTTTTCACCAATTTGAGACTCTTTTTTCAATTCACTTGTTCAGTCTTAGAAGAAAATTTGCCATTGGCCTTTTTCACCAAATTGAGGCTATGTTTTTTCAATTCACTTGTACAGTCTTTGAATTTCTTTTGCAATTGGCCTATTCAAGTCTGTTAGTATAGAACCTCCCTACGCACTTTACTGTCTCAGTAAAAACTTTGTCATTTGCCTATTCAAGGCTTGGAGGCAAATTTATTTAAAAAAATTCTGTTTCAGAAAAACCAAGCCATTGGCCTTTTCACCAATTTGAGACTCTTTTTCAATTCACTTGTTCAGTCTTAGAAGAAAATTTGCCATTGGCCTTTTTCACCAAATTGAGGCTATGTTTTTTCAATTCACTTGTACAGTCTTTGAATTTCTTTTGCAATTGGCCTATTCAAGTCTGTTAGTATAGAACCTCCCTACGCACTTTACTGTCTCAGTAAAAACTTTGTCATTAGCCTATTCAAGGCTTGGAGGCAAATTTATTTTAAAAATTCTGTTTCAGAAAAACCAAGCCATTGGCCTTTTCACCAATTTGAGACTCTTTTTTCAATTCACTTGTTCAGTCTTAGAAGAAAATTTGCCATTGGCCTTTTTCACCAAATTGAGGCTATGTTTTTTCAATTCACTTGTACAGTCTTTGAATTTCTTTTGCAATTGGCCTATTCAAGTCTGTTAGTATAGAACCTCCCTACGCACTTTACTGTCTCAGTAAAAACTTTGTCATTTGCCTATTCAAGGCTTGGAGGCAAATTTATTTTAAAAATTCTGTTTCAGAAAAACCAAGCCATTGGCCTTTTCACCAATTTGAGACTCTTTTTTCAATTCACTTGTTCAGTCTTAGAAGAAAATTTGCCATTGGCCTTTTTCACCAAATTGAGGCTATGTTTTTTCAATTCACTTGTACAGTCTTTGAATTTCTTTTGCAATTGGCCTATTCAAGTCTGTTAGTATAGAACCTCCCTACGCACTTTACTGTCTCAGTAAAAACTTTGTCATTTGCCTATTCAAGGCTTGGAGGCAAATTTATTTTAAAAATTCTGTTTCAGAAAAACCAAGCCATTGGCCTTTTCACCAATTTGAGACTCTTTTTCAATTCACTTGTTCAGTCTTAGAAGAAAATTTGCCATTGGCCTTTTTCAACAAATTGAGGCTATGTTTTTTCAATTCACTTGTACAGTCTTTGAATTTCTTTTGCAATTGGCCTATTCAAGTCTGTTAGTATAGAACCTCCCTACGCACTTTACTGTCTCAGTAAAAACTTTGTCATTTGCCTATTCAAGGCTTGGAGGCAAATTTATTTAAAAAATTCTGTTTCAGAAAAACCAAGCCATTGGCCTTTTCACCAATTTGAGACTCTTTTTCAATTCACTTGTTCAGTCTTAGAAGAAAATTTGCCATTGGCCTTTTTCACCAAATTGAGGCTATGTTTTTTCAATTCACTTGTACAGTCTTTGAATTTCTTTTGCAATTGGCCTATTCAAGTCTGTTAGTATAGAACCTCCCTACGCACTTTACTGTCTCAGTAAAAACTTTGTCATTTGCCTATTCAAGGCTTGGAGGCAAATTTATTTTAAAAATTCTGTTTCAGAAAAACCAAGCCATTGGCCTTTTCACCAATTTGAGACTCTTTTTTCAATTCACTTGTTCAGTCTTAGAAGAAAATTTGCCATTGGCCTTTTTCACCAAATTGAGGCTATGTTTTTTCAATTCACTTGTACAGTCTTTGAATTTCTTTTGCAATTGGCCTATTCAAGTCTGTTAGTATAGAACCTCCCTACGCACTTTACTGTCTCAGTAAAAACTTTGTCATTTGCCTATTCAAGGCTTGGAGGCAAATTTATTTTAAAAAATTCTGTTTCAGAAAAACCAAGCCATTGGCCTTTTCACCAATTTGAGACTCTTTTTTCAATTCACTTGTTCAGTCTTAGAAGAAAATTTGCCATTGGCCTTTTTCACCAAATTGAGGCTATGTTTTTTCAATTCACTTGTACAGTCTTTGAATTTCTTTTGCAATTGGCCTATTCAAGTCTGTTAGTATAGAACCTCCCTACACTTTACTGTCTCAGTAAAAACTTTGTCATTTGCCTATTCAAGGCTTGGAGGCAAATTTATTTTAAAAATTCTGTTTCAGAAAAACCAAGCCATTGGCCTTTTCACCAATTTGAGACTCTTTTTCAATTCACTTGTTCAGTCTTAGAAGAAAATTTGCCATTGGCCTTTTTCACCAAATTGAGGCTATGTTTTTTCAATTCACTTGTACAGTCTTTGAATTTCTTTTGCAATTGGCCTATTCAAGTCTGTTAGTATAGAACCTCCCTACGCACTTTACTGTCTCAGTAAAAACTTTGTCATTTGCCTATTCAAGGCTTGGAGGCAAATTTATTTTAAAAATTCTGTTTCAGAAAAACCAAGCCATTGGCCTTTTCACCAATTTGAGACTCTTTTTTCAATTCACTTGTTCAGTCTTAGAAGAA
>JAINUG010001447.1:0-22704 GCA_029706075.1 Aldrovandia affinis | reverse complement strand
ATGCACTGACTCAGAACATGTACACCATCTGTTCTGGGGAGTGCTCCGTGGCCAGACGGGTCTGGGGCCTTGTTGTGTCCTCTGTCTCCCAGAACAGGCTCCTGCCGAGATCCTCCCTGACGACTGAGAGGGTCCTGCTCCGGCCCCGTGAGGATGTAGGACCCCGGAGCTGCAGCGCCAGTGGAGGATCATTAACACCGTTAAGCAGGTCCTGTGGGAGGCAAGGAACATCAGGGTCTTCAAAAAATAACAGTGGACCTGTTCACTCTCCGGAGGAGGCTTCAAAACCTCCTCCAGGACGGCGTTTTTGGTGGACTTTTGAAGGGCGAGAGAGAGGGCAAGGAGGAAATGGGGTGAGCCACTGGAAAGAACTAATTATATAGCTCACCCCCCCTCCCAGAGGAGGTGCGCTCTGGGCACTCAAGCCCAAGCACAAACCTTGGTTTTTGTTGGTTTCTTTTGTTTGTTTTTGGTTTGTCTTGATTTAAGATTATATGTATTTCCAGTCCTGTCTGTTGTATAGTCTAATCTGTTAAGTTGTTCCCTGTCTTGAAATCCCTATTGTTACCAAATATTGTTTTTTGTCTTTACCCCCCTTCTAGTTGGTATGCCAACTTAGAAATGAAAAGTTTTAAAAATTGTAAGAATTTTAAAAAAACCAATAAAAGAACATTTTACTAAAGATTTCCGTGGAGAGGAACATTTATGAGTATCGACTAATTTTTCGATGCCCTGCTTCACGGCAGGGTTTCCTTTCTGTCTGAAAATATGAATTTTACATTTTCTTTTTTTTTTTTTCTCAACAATCTGTTTATTGAGATTTTCATACAAAACAAACATACAGACCAGAAAAATATTGATCAACACCTTATGATACAACAATAGTGCAAGTAGTTAATAAAAATAAAATAAAAACTACACAAAAATAAGACAAGACTAGAACAGAACAAATGTTACAAACCAAGAGTAGAATCCAAGACCAAGACTAAGGGCATAAAATGAATTAATAATAAACAAAAACAAAAAAAAAACAAAAAAAAAAAAACAATAATAATAATAGACTAAAAGTTGCATTGGTTGTCAGCTGCCTATCATGTCACAGTTTAATGTAACTAGAATACTTGGTCAATCATTCAGATATATCTGGTAAGTCCAGCTCTCGTATATATTCAAAAAAGGGGTCCCACATCTTACAAAATTTCCTCAGGGAACCGTTCACTATACACCTGATTCTTTCCAGTTTGACAAAATTAAGAACCTCTCTTATCCATAGGGTATGTGAAGGAGGTGTTGGAGATTTCCACTTAAGCAGTATCAATCGTCTGGCTAGTAGGGTGACAAAGGCCGTAAAGGCTGCCTCTAGGGAAGAAAGCAGCATTGTGTATGGAGTTGCACCGAACAATGCAGTCATGGCGTTAGGTTCAATTAATTTCCCAGTAACCTTTGATAGTGATCTGAATATTCCCACCCAATACGATTGTAAAGCAGGACAGGACCAAAACATGTGTGCATGACTGGCCGGTGCTTGGCGACACCTGTCACAAGTTGGGTCTACATTTTTTTATAGATTTTAGAGAGCCTGACCTTTGTGAAGTGGGTGCGATGTATAATTTTGCACTGGATCAGTCCATGTTTCGCACAAATAGATGACCTATGTACCCTGTCAAGAGCGACCTCCCAAAGTTCCTCAGGAATCACCTCTCCGAGATCTACCTCCCAAAGGGCTTTAATGGAGTTTAAGGAAACTAGGCGTAGGGAGTGAATCTGAGCATAGATATATGACATCATTCCTTTCAGAGCAGGTAGGCCGGTTAGGAAACTGAGGGAATCTACTACTAACAAAACTGCGAATCTGTAGATACCTGAAGAAGTGTTGTTTGGGTAGGGCAAATTTTTCAGATAGCTGTTGGAAAGAGGCAAACGTGTTATCAATATATAGGTCATTGAGTGATTTAATGCCATGGTTGGACCAAATAGTGAATGCACCATCGACCAAGGAGGGAGGAAAAACATGATTTGCATTTATTGGGGCTAACATAGAGTATGTTTGTAGACCAAAGGAACGTCTGAACTGATTCCAGATTCTCAAGGACGATTTGACAATTACATTTTCCGTGTAAGCAGATGAGGAGCTTTTAATGGGAGAGTGAGCTAATGCTATAAGAGACACTGGCTCACAGGAAGCAGCCTCCATTTCAAGCCAAATAGGCAGGAAGTGGTTAGGATCAAATTGTAGCCAGGATTGTATTATTCTAATATTAGCAGCCCAATAGTAAAATCTAAAATTTGGTAGAGCCATCCCACCCAGTGCCTTCGGTCTCTGTAAAAATTGCTTGCGTATCCTTGGAATTTTCCTGTTCCAAATGAAATCTGAAATAATGGTATCAATTCTACAAAAAAAGCGTTGGGGAGGAAAATGGGTACACATTGAAATAAATATAAAAATTTAGGAGGGTATTCATCTTGATAGAGTTGATTCGGGCAGTTAAAGATAGATTCAGCACTGACCAGCGGTCAAAGTCCTCCTGTACACGAGTCAGAAGGGGGGCAAAATTTGCCTTATAAAGTTCTTTAAATTTGTCAGTTACCTGAACCCCTAAGTAAGTGAAGCTGTGTATTGCAGTTTTAAATGGCAGGCTATGTAGTGGATACTCACGTGCTGCTTTATTTAGAGGGAATAATTCACTTTTGCTGAAGTTCAATTTGTAACCGGATATAACACCAAATGAGTTAAGAATAGAGAGGGCTGCAGGGATAGAAACCGAAAAATTAGAAACATAAAGGAGAAGGTCGTCCGCGTAAAGCGAAACCCTTTGTTCCACTCCATTCCTGAAAATGCCTGTAATGCGGGGTCACAGCGAAGCACGATGGAAAGAGGCTCAATGGCTAAGGCGAATAAGAGGGGACTCAGGGGCAACCCTGCCTAGTGGAGCGATGGAGGGGGAATACTCAGAATGAGTGTTATTTGTCCTCACTGAGGCCAAGGGGGATGAATACAACAGCTTCACCCATGAAATGAAATTCTTACCAAAGCCAAACTTCTCTAAGGTGTAAAAGAGGTACCTCCACTCCACGCGATCAAAGGCCTTTTCTGCATCTAAGGATATCACAGCTTCTGGCACAGAGGTCATGGGGGGCTGATAGATAGTATTAAAGAGGCGTCTTAAATTAAAAAAAGAGTGTCTATTTTTAATGAACCCGGTTTGATCGGGAGAAATAATGGTTGGTAGCACTGTTTCCAAACGTAGGGCGAGCATTTTAGACAGCAATTTAAAGTCCACATTTAACAAACTAATTGGTCGATAAGAGGAGCAGGCAAGGGGTCTTTATTCTTTTTCAAAATAAGAGAAATAGAAGCTTGATTGAGTGTTGGTGGTAAAAGAAGAGATTTGAATGATTCACTAAACATATCTATCAAAACGGGGGTTAATTTGTGTTGAAATTTCCTGTAGAACTCTAGTGGATAGCCGTCAGGCCCTGGATATTTGCCACCTTGCATAGATGCAATAGCAGCCGAGAGTTCAGTAGCAGTTATTGGCTTCTCCATCTCTTCAACCAAATCAGGATGAACCAGAGGGATTTCCAGAGTGGTGAAAAAACTGTCAAAGTCCTGCGTGTCCGAATTAGTTTCAGATGCGTACAACGAAGCATAATAATCCCTAAATTCATCATTAATTATTTTGGGGTCTATTGTGATATCAGAGGACGTTTGGATTTGGGGATCTGGTGAGAGGAAGCGGTCTGCCGTAGTTGGTGGGCCAATAATCTGCCAGCTTTGTCACCCTGTTCATAGTAATTACTTCTGGATTTAAGGAATAATTCAGCAGCATGGTCTGTAGACAGTGTATCGAATTCTGACTGTAGAGAGAGGCGTTCTTTATACGCATCTGGGGTCGGTAAAGTGGCATAGAGGTGGCATGACCTTTGTGGAAGAGCGGTCGAGCTCTGGGCTAAGCCAACAATTGAAGTCACCACCTAAAATTAGGAAGTGTGAAGACATATCAGGAAGGCTAGAAAAGAGCCGTCGAAAAAAAATCTGCATTATCCCAATTAGGGGTATATATATTGACTAGTAGAACCGGGGTATCATACAACCTGCCAGTAACAATTAGATATCTGCCATTTGGATCGGATACCACCTCAGAGCATGTAAAGGGAACTGATTTATGGAACAAAATTGCAACCCCTCTAGACTTGCTGTGGAATGACGAGTAATAGGAATGACCAATCCAACTACTCTTAATACTTGGATAAACAGATGGTTTCAGGTGTGTTTCTTGGAGATAAATGATCTGAGCCCCCAAATGCTGAAGATGGCGAACAACCCTAGTGCGCTTTACTAGGGAATTAAGACCTTTACAGTTCCAGCTAATAAACTTGAGCGCATTACCATCAGGGTGTCGAATTAACCTGGGCTGGACCATTCAAAAACTAATGAGGAGGAATAAAGCACCAGCAACACAACCAACAGCATTAAAAAAAAAAAAAAAAAACAAACAGAAACAAAACATGACAGGCACAATAAACACGCATAACCCTCACCCCTGTCCCACCCCAGCACTGCTATCTCCCCAAATGAGATGCGTGCAAAAACCTCCCTGAACACAAATAATCCGGAACGCTCCGTGGTAGCTCTAGCAGGAACTCAATAGTGCTACCTGAGATAAAGTGTGACTTGTAAAATATTAACATATACATTGTACAGTCCAATGGGTACCCATAGCTGAAACAGTAATTCGCGTAAAGAGGAATCAATATGCACAAAAAAAGAAAAGAAAATCTCGACCACATGGATCGGGCAAGGCACCTGGGAAATGTAGTCCACATTTAGTGTAAACAGTCTAGCTCAAGAGTGAAAGACAACGGCATAATCGTTCAGCGCACTTGTCCTACACTGAAGGACAGGCACCTGTCCCACACCGCAGGGCAGGCAGTCTACTTACAGTTCTTATTGACAAAATCAGTGGCCGCAGCAGGATCTTCAAACCTGTGTGACGGCCCATCTGGCATGGTGATTCTGAGAGTTGCCGGGAAGAGAAGACCGAACTTCACAATTGGGTAGGAGCGCAGAGTGTGCTTGACTGCGCCCGAACGCGGCTCGCTTCTTGGCAACGGAGGATGTGTAATCCGGGGAACAGAGAGATCCTCCTTCCCTTGTAGAGAAGGGGCGACTTTTCTCCAGCTCGCTGCAGTATCAGGCTCGGATATGGAAAAAGTGTACCCTTACAACAAAAGGACGAGGGGGGGTCCCCTCCTTGGGCTTCTCTCGTAGGATCCGGTGGGCACGGTCAAGTAGGGGCTTCTCGTTCAGACCGAGCAAGTCCTGGAGTAGCTGGGCGACAAAGTCGGTGGCACGGGGTCCCTCCAGTCCCTCCGGTACACCCAGCACCCGTATGTTGTTCCTTCTGGATCGGCCCTCTAGGTCCTCACATTTATCATCTAGACGTTTCACTTGCGAGGTTAGCATGCTAACTGTGGATTCCAACTCGTCTATCCGAGTACTATGGTCCGTAGCCGCTCGTTCAAGGTCTCGCACCGTCTCCTCATGTGCATCCACTGTACGCTGAAGTGGTTCGATTGAGCTCTTCAATTCTTGTCTCACGGACGATATTTCAGAACGTAGACTCGCGGACAGGGCATCAATTTTCACGAATATGTCGCTCTTAAGAGAGTCCATCATGGACTGTAGCAGCGGAGCATCTAGGGTGCATTAGCATCGTCTGTTGTCGGCAAAGCCTGATCAGGAAGTAGCGATGCTTTGCGGCCTACTCCAGTGGTCTCCCGCTTCTGCCGAACGTTTGACATCATGGCCGGTCAAGAATCAGATTAGTTAAGCTAGAAGGTCTTCAAAGGTAGTTATATATCATCCCAGACTATTAATATGTGAAACTGTACAATGAAATTATATATTTATGTCACATTATCTCGGAGCAGTAAGGGGACACGTCTACTCTCTTCTGTGCTCCATAGCGCCCCCCCGTGAAGTGCTTTACAAAGTATGTCGCACAAGTTACGTAGAAACAGAGGCCTTAACGTTACATGTGAAACAAATCTGCTTAAAAATAACTTCATAATTTCTTCTTGATTCGTTTTCAAAACATATCAGAGTTATGTAGAAGCAGAATTACAAAAGAGCGTCGTTCCTGGGTTCAGTCATTTTTCGCGCGGGTGATAGCCCTGCCTACTGTCGTGGAAATTAAAACTCAGCAGGATCAGAGAGAATTCCTTTAAACAGTATTAAAGCTTTAATTACGAGCAGCTGCACGGAGACCCGTGTCACGCAGGACAGCGAACCTCCCGCCTTCAAATTCAAATGGATATTTATATCCAACACAACGGAAGGAGGGAACAATCACAAGGGGGAAGTAACAGGGCGTTAACTTACAGGTAAATGGAGCTATGGGCTAACATGAAGATATAACAGGTTGTTAGAACAGCCCTCCCAGGGTCTTAAACCAATGGGAAGGAGGTTTCCTGCCGTGGGAACGAACAACTGTTCCTTTGAAGTTGTGGCGCGAAAAGCCCTTTGTCTCTGACTTCTGTGGGCAAACTGCAACGTCACACTGAATTAATTAGTGTCTACTGTCCACCTCTGTGGATGTGGTCTAGCATCCCAACTCGATACAAATTTCTTCCTCCACACTGACCCTGGCTCTGCTACGAGTTTCACATGGAATGAATGGTAACGACAACGATTAGGATGGGGTTAACTGATGTCGGATCAGCGCTTGACTGCACTGTGTAGGCTATATAACTGTTGCGCTGTGCAGCACAACAGGCCGTGTATTGTATTACAATTTGCAATAACTACCCAGAATGCTTAGTACATGGTATTATTCAAAAGTATTCATTTTAAAGGTATGATCAAAAATACATGGATCATGTTCCGTGTGCTAAAATACTTTGGTTTCTATGTAGGCTACTAGCCTACATTTTGCATCTGCGATTGCAGTGCCTCTCTTAATACCGTAACTGTTACCGAAAACAATATCTTGCTGGAGCCGGACAACTGTTGTAGGTGTAGCTGGTTAGTACACTCTGGTTTCTCTTCAGATCGTATAAATCTTTCGCCTTTTACTAAAGATTTCCGTGGAGAGGAACATTTATGAGTATCAACTAATTTTTCGATGCCCTGCTTCACGGCAGGGTTTCCTTTCTGTGAAAAATATAAAATATGAATTGAATAAGCTAAGGATTGTTCATGCTAAGAATTGTCGTGAAACAAATCTGCTTAAAAATAACTTCATAATTTCTGCTTGATTCGTTTTCAAAACATATCTATGTACTCTGGTTTCTTTTCAGATCGTACTCTACTTACCTGGCAGGGGAGATACCATGATCACGAAGGTGGTCGTGGTGTGATACCTTGCAGATAAGTATCAGTGCTTGGGATACTCTCCTTTTGTACGGGGTTTCCGTCTTTATAAAGACGAGGAGCGTGTCCATTGGTTGGGTGCCCAGAGCGCATTTCCTCACTTTTCCCATCTATTCCTTTGTCCCTCTCTCTACATCTCCGTTCCTTCTGTTCTTGAGGGCCTGTTGGTGAGATCGGAGTAGCAGTGGCTTGTCCGCGGCTCCGTTTGAACCCCAGGCCGACGGACAAGGCCGGACCCCACCTAGCGCTTTGGGGGAAAGCAGGTACCAGTGGCTTGCCTGCGGCCTGCTGAACCTCAAAGCGCAGAAGCCAGGACAGCACCCCAGGAGACCCCTGCCCGAGGACACCAGGCGCCATCCGGGATCCGGACAACTGCTGCAGGACGCCCAGGCCCGGAGACCAGAGGGGAGTGCAGAGCTGCCCGGCGAGGAGGCCTGAAAGGGTTTTCTCACCGGGCCTACCCTAGCCGACCTCCATCAAGGCCTACGCTCCCCAGCTCTCTTTCTCCACCCTGCAGCAGGACCACCAGGCGGATTCCGGAGGACGAGGTGCCAGCAGCGGCAGTGCGGAGGACCGGACCGGAGGAACCACCTGCCACCCGGACGACGTCGACGGGGCCCAGCCACGAACTACCACCCGGGGATTCGTTTGGGCCTTCTGTGATCGTCGCTCTGGCCTACAGGAAAGTTCCCCATCAGCGGCCCTGGAGGAGGCCTTTGCGCCCTACTCATCCGGGGCCTCTGCTTAGTTTCCGGCCCTCCCGGAAGGAACACCATTTTGGGTGTGCTGTCCTTCTCTTTTGTGCTTCCTAGGTGGGGCCCTACAGACCGAGAAGGAAGGGAGATGGCGTCCCGACCAGCTCCCGGGATGCGCCGCCATTTCGCCGTCCGGATGACGTGGAACCCAGGGGAGGGAGAAGGAAGCAGCACCACCACCGGCACCATGGCGGGATCGGGGCCTGGAGGCGCAGCTGAGCAGGGCGCCACCGGACCAGCAACCGCCAGACAGGCCAGTGGGGAGAACAACCACCGTGCTGCCCCCAATCCAACCACCCCTGGGACGAGAGTGAACAGCATGACCCGTCTTGAATTCAGCAGGGCTGTACTACAAAAAGGTATGGGTTTTGTGCCGAATGACCTGAACTGCCTGGTAAAGGTCCCTAATGCAGTAGATGTTTTTGAGATTAGCTTTAAGAATGCCAATGTCCTGGAGAGATTCTGGAACCTCTTTAGAGAGGGGAAGGATAGGAGCCCCCTGAAAAACTTTGACGTTGAGCCTCTGTCTGACACCGAGAGCAAAGTGTTCACTGTGCAGTTTTATAACGAAGCTGTACAGGACCACGATGTTGCAACGTGGTTGGGCAGGTATGGCTCCGTCAAGTCCGAGGCAAGGAGAGTCCTCGATGAGGATGGGGTGTGGACTGGGGCCAGAAAGTGGCTGGTCCAATTAGCCCTGACCCAATGTCGGTTGGAGGTGTGAGACACATCCCCAGCACCATTACGCTGGGGAACAACCGGGGCGCAGTTTTTTATTACGGCATGCCCAAACTGTGCAGGCGATGTGGTGAGTTAGGCCACTTGGCTGCAGCCTGCACAGTGGTTAAGTGCAAGAGCTGTGGAGGAGAGCACGAGACCAGGGCATGCCGGGACCGTAGACCCTGTAACTTGTGTGGGGTAAGGGGGCACCTCTTCCGAGACTGCCCTCTCTCATATGCCAACAGGGCTAGGGGAACTGCACCACAGTCTCACCCCCAACCTCCCCCCCCCCTCCTCCATCAAATACGACCACGACAACCCAGCCTGACCCACCTCAGTTTCCCTCACTACCTACCCAAACTACAGCACAACCAGACTCCCAGACACCCCCCAGTACAGTTGAGGAGGAGGCGGACTCGGAAACCCTCAACACGGTGGAAGAGCCCGCCCTCTCCTCAGACAACACAGATTCAGACCCCCCCTCCGACTGGTCCAAAGTAAAAGGGAGAAAGCGAAAAATTTAACAAAAACATAGACAAGTCAATAAACCAGAAATGCCTACTCCCATCACACCTAGCAATAGCCCTCAACCTCTCCCTCCATCAAAACCCATCCAGACAGTCTCAGACCCCCCCCAAACAACCACAACAATCAAAAAGCCCAAAATAACCCCCCGCTCCAAAAAATCACAATCCCCAACAAAAGCCCCCCAACAAAAGCCCCCCAACAGATTGTTACAGTAAAACACCCGACCTCAACCTGCCCCAGTGGATACTGGCCGCTTCTGGTCCTCGGACACCCCCCGGACAGGGAACCAAAAGATCCCATCCAAGGGCCCTCCGCCTCTGGACAAAAGGGGGCCCCAGGGCCAAAATCCATCGGCCCTGCCTCTCCAGGGCGGACCTTGCCAGGCGGTGCTAGGGGAGAACAGGTGAGCAGACCTACCCAGGGGGCGGAGAGGCGCCCATCAAAACCAGATACGGTCATTGACCGTTTAAACCAAATCTGTAGGGGCCTCCCGCGTGGTCCAGTGGTTACAACGTCCGACGCTGGCCACGGAGACCGGGGTTCAATTCCCCGTCTCGCCAAGTGTCGGCTTTGGCCGGGAGTGCCACCAGGGGGCGGCGATTGGCTGTCCGCCCCAGGGAGGGGGAGGAAGCCGACGTGACGTTCGCTGCGTATAAGAGTGGCCTGTAAGTACCGGGTTCGGTCGACGGCTTGGCGAGTGACGTCTCGGAAGAGGCGTCACTTCGACTTCATCACTACCGGTCGCAGGACTACGGCAGCGAACATTACTAGGGGGGGATTGACGTAAAAATAGCGGGTCTAACTGGCTACCAAATTGGGAGAAAATGGGATAAAATCAGAAACAAAATAAAAAATAAAAAATAAAATAAAAATCTGTAAAGATATTCGTCAACACCAATAAATCTGGTTCATTCCCACCCCTACAATAATTTTTCCCCGTATTTTACCTTATTTTCCATGGCAATTACAATTACATCAATTAATACCCGTAGCATTAAAGATCCCATCGAACGGCATGCAGTTTTCTCCATCCTGCAACAGCTGCCCTCAGACGTCATCCTCCTACAGAAGTGTGGGATTCCCTTCCGCTCCATGGATGACAGTCTGAGGGAGGGATGGAGAAGGGGAGACTCTCTCTGGTCTGGCTCAAATGTATCGCGAGCTGACGGGGTCGGCACGTTGATCAACAACCCCTATGTCAGAATAACATCATCTGACATAGTAGAGAGTGGGCGAATCCTCGTCACCGACCTCGACGTCGGGGTTCCCCCACTCCGGGTGATCAACGTGTATGGCCCTATAGCACGGCCGAGAGGGCCTCCCTATTTCCAAAAATCAGATCCCTAATCACCCCCCGTACGCCGGTGGTCGTGGGGGGAGATTTCAACTGTGCCCGTAGGGATGAAGACCGCAGCAGACCAAGGAGGGACCAATCCAGCAGGGAGCTGCGGTCCATCATAGAAGATTTCTCCCTCCATGACGCCGGGGGTGCCTCTCCCCCTCAATACACATGGGTGAGTTCCTCTGGCGCCTCCTTCTCCAGAATAGACATGTTTTTGCTCTCTTCAGGCCTGAGAGTGCGCTCCTATACCATCGGAGCAGTGCACTTCTCGGACCACCACAGGGTGACCGTGTCTTTGGACTGGGAGAAGACCATCACGGTGGGTAGGGGTCCGTGGAGGATGAATACCAGCCATCTCCAGGACCCCAAAGTGCGCCTCTCCTTCTCGCGACGATACCTGGAGTGGGTCACACTAAAACCCCTTTTTGACTCCCTGATAGAGTGGTGGGAGATGGTGAAGGACCAGGTGCGGGGCTACTTCCTGGCAGTCGGACGGAGGAAGGCAAAGGAAAGGAGGGCGGCTTATAACCACCATAACGCTGCCCTCCAAAGACTGAGCCTCCTCCAGGCCCGAGGCCTGGAGGTCAGTACGGAAGTGGCCCAGACTAAACAGCATCTCTCCGCCCTCTGTCGGGAGGAGCGGAGGAAATACATCTTCCGCTCCAAACTCCAGGGTCTCGAGGAGGACGAGAGATGCACTCGCCACTTCTTCCGCAAGGCACGGTCAAGGAAAACCGACATTCTCTCCCTGTATAACAACGCAGGGGTGGTGGTGTCTGAAGAAGCAGAGGTCCAGGAGGTGGCCAGGGAGTTCTACCTGGGTCTGTATGCCAACAGGCCCACGGACGGGGCTCTCATGGACACCTTCCTGGACGGCCTGGACAGACGCCTGGAGCGACAGAGCATGGAGGGGGAGCTGAGCGCCGAGGAACTCACCCGGGCCGTGCGCTCCCTTAACCTACATAAAGCTCCTGGTCCTGACGGAATCCCAGCTGAGTTCTATCAGGCCTTCTGGGATCTCCTGAAGGACGACGTGGCGGATGTCTTCAGAGTGGTGACTCACTGCGACAGAGTTCAGTGGCCCTTGTCCCAAAGAAGGGGGACCTGAAGGACCTCCGGAACTGGCGGCCGATCAACCTCCTCTCAGTGGATTATAAGATCATGGCCAAAACACTGATGAGGAGGTTCCAAGACCTGCTACCAGCGGTGATCGGCCGTAACCAAACATGCAGTGTTCCTGGGAGGTCCATAAATGAAAATCTGCTCCTCGTGAGAGATATAATTATCCACTCCGGGGAGCGCAGGTCCCCTTTAGGCCTTCTCAGTCTTGATCAAGAGAAGGCCTTTGACAGGTTAGCCATGTGTGCCTGGAGAGGGTGCTGGAGAGATTTAACTTTCCAAATCCCCTCCGGCGCTGGACCAGGATGTGTTTGCATGACATCTCAGGCAGAGTGGTTGTCAACAAGCACCTCTCTGCTCCATTTTACATCAGGTCCAGCGTCAGGCAGGGGTGCCCTCTAGCGCCTCTCCTGTACGTCATCTACCTTTAGCCGTTTCTGCAGGCCATCCGGCGAAACAAAGACGTCAGGGGATACCTACTGCCGGGTGGCAGTGGGGAGCGGCTCGGGGTGATGGCGTACATGGACGACATCACCATCGTTGGCACAGATAGTCGTTCCATCACCACCGCTACAAAGGTGGTGGACGACTTCTGTGCGGCCACAGGCGCCCTGGTCAACCGGGGCAAGAGCGAACTGTACCTGTCGCCGTCATGGAGTGAGTCACTAACCTGTTCTTTCCCTGTACGCACAGAAGGCATAAAGCTCCTGGGGGTCACCTTCCAGAACGACGGGGGAGGGAACCGGAGCTGGGAGGAGGCCCTCCGCCACGTCCAGAAAAAAATCGGGAGCTGGAGCACACGGCCCCTGACAATGACGGGTAAGATCCTGGTCCTGAAGGCAATAGTCCTTCCCAGCTTTCTTTATATTGGCCGAGTGTTTCCCCCGGACAGAGCCACTAGCAAACTTGTGGCTAGAATGGCCTTTCGCTTTGTCTGGGGGAGCAAAATGGAGAGGCTGGGAAGGACAACCCTGATGAAAGAGGAGGAGAAAGGGGGCAGGGGGGTCCCAGACATAACATCAGTAATATTGGCACAGGGTCTGGCCGCACTGGTCCAGAACACCCTGGGGGGGGAGTCGGCCTCTGGTAAATTTGCTAAATACTATGCCACTCCCTTCCTCAGATCTATGGGCCTGTGTGGGCTGGACCACAATGTGCCATACAGCTGGGACCCCCCATATGTATACAGGGCCCTGAGGGATTTTGCCTTTAGGACGGGATTGGTTGGGGCTGGGTTGCCCTCATGGACATACAAAAATATCATGTCCTTTTTGAGATCGGGAGAGACCATGACGCTCCCGAGGGGCAACCCAGCCTTAAACCCTGAAATTGTATGCTAATCATAAAACACTAAACAACAAACAAAAAGACATTACATGGATGTCTGCTCATGGCTGTCTCCCCACCAGGCCATTTCTGTTTAGACGGCACTTAACCCTGACCGAGAACTGCCCCCACGGATGCACTGACTCAGAACATGTACACCATCTGTTCTGGGAGTGCTCCGTTGCCAGACGGGTCTGGGGCCTTGTTGTGTCCTCTGTCTCCCAGAACAGGCTCCTGCCGAGATCCTCCCTGACGACTGAGAGGGTCCTGTACGGCCCCCGTGAGGGATGTAGGACCCCGGAGCTGCAGCGCCAGTGGAGGATCATTAACACCGTTAAGAAGGTCCTGTGGGAGGCAAGGAACATCAGGGTCTTCCAAAAAATAACAGTGGGCCTGTTCACTCTCCGGAGGAGGCTTCAAAACCTCCTCCAGGACGGCGTTTTGGTGGACTTTTTGAAGGACGAGAGAGGGGCAAGGAGGAAATGGGGGGTGAGCCACTGGAAAGAACTAATTATATAGCTCACCCCCCCTCCCAGAGGAGGTGCGCTCTGGGCACTCAAGCCCAAGCACAAACCTTTGTTTTTTTGGTTTCTTTTGTTTGTTTTTGGTTTGTCTTGATTTAAGATTATATGTATTTCCAGTCCTGTCTGTTGTATCGTCTAGTCTGTTAAGTTGTTCCCCTGTCTTGAAATCCTATTGTTACCAAATCTTGTTTTTTTCTGTTTTTACCCCCTCCTTTAGTTGGTATGCCAACTTTGAACTGAAAAGTTTTTAAACAATGCAAGAATATTAAAAACCAATAAAAGAACATTTTACTAAAGATTACCGTGGCGGCGTGCTGAACACACGCACTGTAGCTTGCTCCCATAAGACGCGACGAATTGACCCTTAATTAACCGAACCTACCTTTTGAAATTCATGCACAATCTATTTATTTAGCTATCTTTAGTAATACAGTGTACGATAGGATGACTTCTCGTGCCAATAGAACAAGAGGAAAACAAGGTCAGCCCAATACTTTCCTCGTCGAAGACTCTAGTATAGAGCCAACCGAAACCTCCGACATGTTGGCTGAGAGCAGTGAAGTTAAATCGCCTAGCGAGGGAACCGGGATCTTGAAAGCTATCGCTAGCCTGAGAGACGATTTCTCATTAAAATTCACTGGTGTCCTAACTGTTATTCAAGGAATTAAACAGGACATAAGTGAGTTCTCTGGTAGACTTTCGGAAGCTGAACAACGCATCAGCGACACGGAAGACAAAGTTACTACTATGCAAAACACGACATCCATCCTTCAGAAACAAGTAGAATCTCTCACCTCGAAGCTGGAAGACTTGGAGAACCGTAGCCGTCGAAATAACCTTTGCCTCGTCAACCTCCCAGAGGGAGCCGAGGGGAGAGATGCGGTGGCCTTCTTGGAAAAGTGGCTGCCTGAAGCATTGGGTTCTAACCCAGTAGTCGTGGAGAGAGCACACCGCCTGCAGGGGCGTCAAGATCGCAACTTTTCCAGAGTGCTCATAATGCGCTTCCTGAACTATAAAGACAAAGAAATGGTGTCGAAAGCAGCCAGAGCTAAAGGAAAAGTTTTGTTTGGCGATTGTGAGGTTAAGTTCTTTCAAGATGTCGCCAGGGAGACTCACATCAAGAGAAAACGGTACGACGGAGTGAAACAGCAGCTGAAAGTATTGAATATCCAATACGGCATAGTCCACCCTTCTAGGCTCCGGATCACCCACGCCGGCCGTTCCCAAACATTCTAATCCCCGGCGGACGTTGCAGCCTACATCTGCTCCATCCAGCCAGCCAATGGAGCCGTATGATCTGGGGTGCTGACAGCACGTTTCCAGGAACCGGCGACTGGAACACTTGTTCAGCTTTCCTCCTGAATATCACGGTACTGACAAGATATTTTGTGTGCGGGTTGGCTTTGAAATGTTTACTCGCTTTAGAATGCATAGCCAGGCTTTGTTGGCGCCTTCTTTAGCCCGTAGCCCTAGTTCATGTTTGGAGCTGCATATGTTTCTAACTTTCACAAGGGCTATGCTGTCGGGACACTTAGAGAAGGATTGTGTTCAGTCTTATTTTATATTTCGGTGTTTTTCTTTCATCCACTACTGTCTGCCGCAGTGCATGGGAGCGGCTATAGTAACCAACATGCGTGTAAGCGAACTGCTCCTCTTCGTAGGACCAGTGAAGCACTATGTTGTGTTTTTTTTGGGGGGGGTGGGGGAGAACGCTGTCAGCCTCGGGGAGACAGCGCAGGGGATGTTATCTCATCGTTTTGGGTTTATTTATTTTTTTTAAATTTTACTTCTTTTTTTTCAAGTTTATTCGATTTACTTGTGTGCTGTTTTTTTAATAAAGGTATTACAGAGCATAGACTATGGTAATTGTTATGAATGGTGACTCAAAAATAAAAATAACTTCCTGGAACGTGAGAGGTTTAGGGAAATTGGTTAAATTAAAACAGGTCATGACAAGGATTAAACAATTAAAATCAACAATAGTATTTCTACAAGAAAGCCATCTCTTACCAAAAGATATAATAAAAGTACGTAGGCGATGGTCTGGCCAAGTGTTTTCTGCCACATTCTCCTCCAGTGCCAGGGGAGTCATAATATTGATACATAAATCTGTTCCTTTCCAACTTTTTAAGGTAGTACCAGACTCTGCTGGAAGGTATTTAATTATACAAGGCACTCTTCTAAATGAAACTATTACCATGGTTAATTTGTACGGGCCCAATGACGACTCCTCCAAGTTTTTTGAAAATGTATTCTTAACATTGGCCACTTTACCTGGTAAATTGCTAATAGCTGGAGACTTTAATTGTACAATTTCTCCTAAGCTAGACCGCTCATCAGGTATTGACACCTCACACGCAAACAGTAGGAAAAAACTACATTATTTTATGAAAGAACTTAATTTATGTGATCCCTGGAGAAGATTGTACCCTAGTAATAGAGAATACTCTTGTTGCTCAACTGTAACCAAAGGCCACTCGCGGATTGACTTTTTTCTGATCTCCAATGACCTTTTTCCCAGAGTAAAAGATTGTATCTATGACACCATCGTGATCTCAGACCACGGCCCAGTTTCTCTTACTTATAGTGATTCAAAACTGGTGAAAGGGTCTCGGAAGTGGCGATTCCATCCAAAATGGTTACATGATCCCAGCTTCTTAGAATTTATCGGAATACATATAGACTTTTTCTTTGAAACAAATAAAGATGAGACTTCTGCCTCTACGAGATGGGAGACATTTAAGCCTATATTCGAGGGCAAATTACTAGCTACACTAGTTCAAAGACCAATAAATTGAATTTCGAATTACAAGACTTGGACAAGAAAATCAAACAATTAGAGAAGGAAGTTTATACTGACAAATCAAAAGCCCCTAATCAAGAACTACTAACCCTTAGAGCAAAATATAATGCACTTTCTTCCTCTAAGGCTGAAAATAGCTTAATAAGATTAAAGCAATCCTTTTATGAACAAGGAGAAAAAACTGGAAGGTTGCTCGCTTGGCAAATAAAAAAGCTAGACTCCGAGAGAGCTATTAATAGTATCCAAATGCCAGATGGCAGTATATCCGCTGACCCTGTAGAAATCAACAACACCTTTGCATCTTTTTTCCAGACCCTGTATGAATCAGAAACTCCCGAGCTTAATCAGGACCAATCTCATTTCTTAAATGAGCTTCAAATCCCTTTACTATTAGAAGAAGACAAAATTCAACTAGATAGGCCACTTGAAGAATGTGAAATTTTAGAAGCCATATCAAATATGAAAGGGGAAAATCTGCAGGACCGGATGGATTGCCAATTGACATCTTCAAATTATTTAAATACAAATTAGTAAAACCCTTGAAAGCTATGTACGAAGAATCTTTTCAAAATGGCCATCTACCTCCTTTAAGAAGTGCATTAATTGTATTGATTTTGAAACCTGATAAGCCTCCAACTCAATGCGAATCCTTTCGACCAATTTCTTTAATGAATTCCGATACTAAGTTAATAGCTAAAATGATGGCCCTGAGATTGGAGAAATGCCTCCCATCTCTAATAAATATGGATCAGAATGGATTTATAAAAAATCGCCAGGCGTATTATAATATTAGAAGGTTATTAAACATAATGTATGAGAAAGAGGGGGCCCAGGACACCTGCATTCTCTCACTTGATGCTGAAAAAGCATTTGACAAAGTAGAATGGTCATACATGTTTGAAGTGCTTTCTCAATTTGGCTTTGGTGACAACTTCTGCCAGTGGGTTAGAATCCTGTACTCTGGTCCGGTGGCGGAAGTTGTCACCAATAACATTACTTCTAAACCATTTAATTTGTATCGTGGAACTCGTCAGGGATGCCCTTTGTCCCCAATGTTATTTATTCTGGCCTTAGAGCCTTTTGCAATCGCAATTAGAGGTCACCCTGTTATTAAAGGAATCCAAACTGCAGATCTTGAACATCGTGTAGCTTTATACGCTGACGATACAGTTATTTAGATAAGATAGACTAATCTTAGTAATTCTATTCCAGCTCTTAATAATTTGACTAATAGATTTGGGAAATTCTCTGGATACCGAGTGAACAAAAATAAATCCTTTATTCTCTTTCTTAATGAGCAGGAAAGATTCCAACCTAAAATTCAACACCCATTCATTAATGCGACTAATGGATTTAAATATCTTGGTATTATTATTACCCCCCAACTGAAATTATTAATTCCTGCCAATTACGAGCCATGTATAGCTAAAGTGACAGATTCTTTAAGTAGATGGACTTCCCTTCCCCTCTCCTTGATCGGACGTATAAACGCCATTAAAATGAACACCCTTCCCAAATTTTTGTACTTATTCCAATCTATCCCACTTGCACCCCCTCCAAAATTCTTTCTTAACATGAATAAACTCTTTACAAATTTTATTTGGAGCAATAGAAAACCAAGACTGCGCCTCACCTTACTTTACCTTCCATTCGAAAGAGGGGGCCTACAATTACCAAATGTATTATGGTACTATTGGGCAGCCCAGTTGAGAGCGGCTTCATTATGGTTCTCTCCACACCTACACATATCCTGGGTAAACATAGAAACATTGGATACAAACGGGCTTGGCTTAGATGCATACTTATACTCCGACTCAGTTAAAACTCTGAAGAAAAGTACTCTCAACCCTTTCGTCAGAAACACTCTGTTGGTTTGGCATGAGGCACAGCGCACTCTAGGCGATGCTCCTTCTTTGTCTTGTTTCTCCCCTATTTGGGGTAACGCTAACTTTAGACCTGGGAAAAACGATTTGGGATTCAGACAGTGGTCACAAAAAGGTGTCAGTAAGATCAAAGACTTGTATAACGGAGATATCCTCATGTCATTTAAGGAACTCCAGGGAAAATATGGTGTCCCGCAGACCCATTTCTTTAAATATTTGCAGCTGCGCAGTTTCCTTGGCTCAAATCAGAACCACTCATTAAATTGTCCTCCTCTCACAACTCTTGAACATCATGCTATTAATCATCAAGATGAGAAAGGTCAGATCTCCCTGCTTTATAACAAGTTTTTAAGTAAATCCAAGGAGTCATCTGACTCTAAGAGAGCAGCATGGAGTGAAGACCTGCATGTTGAAATTTTGGACTGTGAGTGGAAGCAGATTTGTGCTAAGGCCCAATCCCTCTCAATAAATACTAGACTTAAGTTGATTCAATTTAATTGGACTATGAGATTGTACATTACGCCAGTAAAGATAAATAAATTTAACCCAAACATCCCAGACAAATGTTTCAAATGTCAAACTCATAAAGGTACGCTATTTCACTGCATCTGGGAATGTGAAGAATTGAAAATATTCTGGAAGAAAGTAATACAATTAATTTCCCAAATTACTTCTAAAATTATCCCCCTCTGCCCTAAACTCTGTATCTTGGGTCTCTACCCTGCTGAGCTATCTTTGAAAAGGCATGAAAAGAAAATGGTTGACCTCTGCTTAATTCAGGCAAAACGCCTGATCGCCATTTACTGGAAAAACACGTCATGTCCTTCCATCAGCCATTGGCTTAAAGAATTGTCTAATTGTCTTGCATTAGAAAAATTAACATATAGTATGAAACATAAGCTCGATGAGTTTTACAAAATCTGGGGTCTATTTTTACATTTTCTTGCGGATGTGGATCTGCGGGACAGCCTGAACCCATAACATATGCAATGTATATTCTGCTTGGAGCTGCATGTCGGAACTTTCTGGGTTTTTGTGCTTTGGCGCCCCCCTGGTCGTGGTGATTGGTGAGCTGCATGTCACCTCCCGGAGCTCTGCTTTTAGGGGGCCTGGGGGGCAATGAGTGTTGGCCAATAGAGGGAAGTGCATGCCGGTGGTGCCTGATGCTTGGCTAAGTCCAATTCATAGACCGGTGGCATAGGAAAGCAAATTTTTAGCCGCGTAGGGGTTCCGGCAGGCAACTTTAATACTATGTCCATCCGGGTGTAGGCAACTTGTGATTTAACTTCCTATGTACCTGAAATAGGTCTGAAATTCTCACATCCTCACTGTCTTCCACACGCCTTCTTCTTCTTTCGTGTATCATCCTCAAATGTCCAACTCAGTATCGTGTAGCCACGCCCTTGTCTCTGGTCCCACTTGGAAGAGGCTGGCCTCCGAAGGTGGTCTGTACAGGGGGCAGGTGTTAATGATGTGCTCTGCAGACTGCTCAGGCTCGCCGCACTCGCATGCTGCACTGTCTGCCAAGCCCCACTTCATCATGGCTGATTTGAAGCAGCCGACTCCAGTGCGCAGGTGGTTTAGTAGGGTCCATTGCCGGCGTGGTAGGTCCTCTCCTTCAACGCCTTCTCCCGGGTCCCAGATGTAGCGGTGGATACGGGAGGGCCCAGCAGACTCCCACTCCTGCTTCCAAGATGCTGCCAGCCATGCGTTTGTGGACAAGTCCTCCGGGATGGAGCGGAGCATCTCTTGTGCCGCCTTGTTGTAAGGGTGGCGGGACTTAAGTCTATTTGGGGGCTTTGTATCCACTGTAGCGTTGTGCAGGATATGCCAGTCGTGTATCTGGGCTTTCCTTGCTAGCTTGAGGGTTGCAGCCTCTCGTCGGAGGCTGGCCAGGGCAATTCCTGCCAAGACTGGGAGGTAGGACACTGGAGTGGGCTTCAGGCAGCCAGTTATGGTCCGGAGAGAGTTGTTAATTACGGTGTCTACCTTTTTGACATGCGGGCTCCTACACCAGGCTGGGGCGCAGTATTCAGCTGCAGAGAAGACCAGGGCTTGGGTGGAAATTCGTAGTGTGTTGGCAGATGCTCCCCAGGTCGTACCAGCAAGACGTCGGATGAGTGAGACCCTTGATGTCACCTTGGCCTTCACGTCTTCAAGGTGTTGGTTGAAGGACAGTATTCTGTCCAAGCGTACCCCGAGGTATTTTGGGGCTTGCTGGAACTCCAGGCGCTTGTTGTCAACACACACATTCATTTCCCTTTTTGCCTCTCGGTTGTAGAGGTGGTATGCCGCCGACACCGTCTTCCCTGTACTGAGCTGCAGGCGCCACCTGCGGAGGTAGGTAACCAAGATTCCCATGTCCTGGTTAAGACCATCCTCCATCGCCTTCCAGGTTGGTCGTCGCAGCATAATGGCCAGGTCATCTGCGTACCCATATTTCCTCGATGCTGTCTCCGGTAGGTCGTAGATGTAGATGTTAAACAGCATCGGGGAAAGGACAGAGCCCTGAGGGACTCCATTCCTCAATCTTCTGAGCCTGCTTCGCTGACCATCGCTGGTCCGTAAGATGAAGCTGCGGTTTGACAGCATTTCCATCATGAAGTTCACCATATGGCGATCTGGAATGGTCCTCAGAAGCTTGAGGTGGAGTCCGCGGTGCCAGACGGTGTCATACGCGGCTGTCAGGTCCAGTAGCACCTGGACACGCTACTGGCTACTTCCACACGCCTGATGGAAAATATTGCGACTGTCTTTCATCTTGTTACTAACGCTGCTACCAATTTATTTATTTATCCTCTTAATTTTTTTAAATTATTATTATTATTATTATTTTTGTTTTAATTATTATTATTATTATTTTTGTTTTAATTATTATTATTATTATTTTTTTTTTTTAATTATTATTTTATTTCATATGAGATAACATGGGGGGGGGGGTGGTATTTTCTCTGTGGGAGGGGGGGGTGAGTATGGTAGGTGGAATATTTCAAACTGATTGTATGCTTGTACATTCCTACCTTGTTCTGCCTACAAAAAAAATCCAATAAAAACATGTATAAAAAAAAAAAATAAAAAAAGATTTCCGTGGAGAGGAACATTTATGAGTATCAACTAATTTTTCGATGCCCTGCTTCACGGCAGGGTTTCCTTTCTGTGTGAAAATATAAAATATGAATTGAATAAGCTAAGGATTGTTCATGCTAAGAATTGTCAATCCGTGCGTGCGATGTGAAGTGCTTTACAAAGTATGTCGCACAAGTTACGTAGAAACAGAGGCCTTAACGTTACATGTGAAACAAATCTGCTTAAAAATAACTTCATAATTTCTGCTTGATTCGTTTTCAAAACATATCAGAGTTATGTAGAAGCAGAATTACAAAAGAGCGTCGTTCCTGGGTTCAGTCATTTTTCGCGCGGGTGATAGCCCTGCCTACTGTCGTGGAAATTAAAACTCAGCAGGATCAGAGAGAATTCCTTTAAACAGTATTAAAGCTTTAATTACGAGCAGCTGCACGGAGACCCGTGTCACGCAGGACAGCGAACCTCCCGCCTTCAAATTCAGATGGATATTTATATCCAACACAACGGAAGGGGAGGGAACAATCACAAGGGGGAAGTAACAGGGCGTTAACTTACAGGTAAATGGAGCTATGGGCTAACATGAAGATATAACAGGATGTTAGAACAGCCCTCCCAGGGTCTTAAACCAATGGGAAGGAGGTTTCCTGCCGTGGGAACGAACAACTGTTCCTTTGAAGTTGTAGCGCGAAAAGCCCTTTGTCTCTGACTTCTGTGGGCAAACTGCAGCGTCACACTGAATTAATTAGTGTCTACTGTCCACCTCTGTGGATGTGGTCTAGCATCCCAACTCGATACAAATTTCTTCCTCCACACTACCCACTGACCCTGGCTCTGCTACGAGTTTCACATGGAATGAATGGTAACGACAACGATTAGGATGGGGTTAGCTGATGTCGGATCAGCGCTTGACTGCACTGTGTAGGCTATATAACTGTTGCGCTGTGCAGCACAACAGGCCGTGTATTGTATTACAATTTGCAATAACTACCCAGAATGCTTAGTACATGGCATTATTCAAAAGTATTCATTTTAAAGGTACGATCAAAAATACATGGATCAGGTTCCGTGTGCTAAAATACTTTGGTTTCTATATAGGCTACTAGCCTACATTTTGCATCTGCGATTGCAGTGCCTCTCTTAATACCGTAACTGTTACCGAAAACAATATCTTGCTGGAGCCGGACAACTGTTGTAGGTGTAGCTGGTTAGTACACTCTGGTTTCTCTTCAGATCGTATAAATCTTT
>JAINUG010001446.1:0-22713 GCA_029706075.1 Aldrovandia affinis | reverse complement strand
AACCAAGCCATTGGCCTTTTTCACCAATTTGAGACTCTTTTTTCAATTCACTTGTTCAGTCTTAGAAGAAGATTTTCCATTGGCCTTTTTCACCAAATTGAGGCTATGTTTTTTCAATTCACTTGTACAGTCTTTTGAATTGTTTTTGCAATTGGCCTATTCAAGTCTGTTAGTATAGAACCTCCCTACGCACTTTACTGTCTCAGTAAAAACTTTGTCATTTGCCTATTCAAGGCTTGGAGGCAAATTTATTTTAAAAATTCTGTTTCAGAAAACCAAGCCATTGGCCTTTTCACCAATTTGAGACTCTTTTTCAATTCACTTGTTCAGTCTTAGAAGAAAATTTGCCATTGGCCTTTTTCACCAAATTGAGGCTATGTTTTTTCAATTCACTTGTACAGTCTTTTGAATTTTTTTTGCAATTGGCCTATTCAAGTCTGTTAGTATAGAACCTCCCTACGCACTTTACTGTCTCAGTAAAAACTTTGTCATTTGCCTATTCAAGGCTTGGAGGCAAATTTATTTAAAAATTTCTGTTTCAGAAAACCAAGCCATTGGCCTTTTCACCAATTTGAGACTCTTTTTCAATTCACTTGTTCAGTCTTAGAAGAAATTTGCCATTGGCCTTTTTCACCAAATTGAGGCTATGTTTTTTCAATTCACTTGTACAGTCTTTGAATTTTTTTTGCAATTGGCCTATTCAAGTCTGTTAGTATAGAACCTCCCTACGCACTTTACTGTCTCAGTAAAAACTTTGTCATTTGCCTATTCATGGCTTGGAGGCAAATTTATTTAAAAATTCTGTTTCAGAAAAACCAAGCCATTGGCCTTTTCACCAATTTGAGACTCTTTTTCAATTCACTTGTTCAGTCTTAGAAGAAAATTTGCCATTGGCCTTTTTCACCAAATTGAGGCTATGTTTTTTCAATTCACTTGTACAGTCTTTGAATTTTTTTTGCAATTGGCCTATTCAAGTCTGTTAGTATAGAACCTCCCTACGCACTTTACTGTCTCAGTAAAAACTTTGTCATTTGCCTATTCAAGGCTTGAGGCAAATTTATTTAAAAAATTCTGTTTCAGAAAACCAAGCCATTGGCCTTTTCACCAATTTGAGACTCTTTTTCAATTCACTTGTTCAGTCTTAGAAGAAAATTTGCCATTGGCCTTTTTCACCAAATTGAGGCTATGTTTTTTCAATTCACTTGTACAGTCTTTGAATTTTTTTGCAATTGGCCTATTCAAGTCTGTTAGTATAGAACCTCCCTACGCACTTTACTGTCTCAGTAAAAACTTTGTCATTTGCCTATTCAAGGCTTGGAGGCAAATTTATTTAAAAATTCTGTTTCAGAAAACCAAGCCATTGGCCTTTTCACCAATTTGAGACTCTTTTTTTCAATTCACTTGTTCAGTCTTAGAAGAAAATTTGCCATTGGCCTTTTTCACCAAATTGAGGCTATGTTTTTTCAATTCACTTGTACAGTCTTTGAATTTTTTTGCAATTGGCCTATTCAAGTCTGTTAGTATAGAACCTCCCTACGCACTTTACTGTCTCAGTAAAACTTTGTCATTTGCCTATTCAAGGCTTGGAGGCAAATTTATTTAAAAAATTCTGTTTCAGAAAAACCAAGCCATTGGCCTTTTCACCAATTTGAGACTCTTTTTTCAATTCACTTGTTCAGTCTTAGAAGAAAATTTGCCATTGGCCTTTTTTCACCAAATTGAGGCTATGTTTTTTCAATTCACTTGTACAGTCTTTGAATTTTTTTGCAATTGGCCTATTCAAGTCTGTTAGTATAGAACCTCCCTACGCACTTTACTGTCTCAGTAAAAACTTTGTCATTTGCCTATTCAAGGCTTGAGGCAAATTTATTTTAAAAATTCTGTTTCAGAAAACCAAGCCATTGGCCTTTTTACCAATTTGAGACTCTTTTTCAATTCACTTGTTCAGTCTTAGAAGAAGATTTGCCATTGGCCTTTTTCACCAAATTGAGGCTATGTTTTTTCAATTCACTTGTACAGTCTTTGAATTTTTTTGCAATTGGCCTATTCAAGTCTGTTAGTATAGAACCTCCCTACGCACTTTACTGTCTCAGTAAAAACTTTGTCATTTGCCTATTCAAGGCTTGGAGGCAAATTTATTTAAAAATTCTGTTTCAGAAAAACCAAGCCATTGGCCTTTTCACCAATTTGAGACTCTTTTTCAATTCACTTGTTCAGTCTTAGAAGAAAATTTGCCATTGGCCTTTTTCACCAAATTGAGGCTATGTTTTTTCAATTCACTTGTACAGTCTTTGAATTTTTTTTTGCAATTGGCCTATTCAAGTCTGTTAGTATAGAACCTCCCTACGCACTTTACTGTCTCAGTAAAAACTTTGTCATTTGCCTATTCAAGGCTTGGAGGCAAATTTATTTAAAAATTCTGTTTCAGAAAACCAAGCCATTGGCCTTTTCACCAATTTGAGACTCTTTTTTCAATTCACTTGTTCAGTCTTAGAAGAAAATTTGCCATTGGCCTTTTTCACCAAATTGAGGCTATGTTTTTTCAATTCACTTGTACAGTCTTTGAATTTTTTTGCAATTGGCCTATTCAAGTCTGTTAGTATAGAACCTCCCTACGCACTTTACTGTCTCAGTAAAAACTTTGTCATTTGCCTATTCAAGGCTTGGAGGCAAATTTATTTAAAAATTCTGTTTCAGAAAAACCAAGCCATTGGCCTTTTCACCAATTTGAGACTCTTTTTTCAATTCACTTGTTCAGTCTTAGAAGAAAATTTGCCATTGGCCTTTTTCACCAAATTGAGGCTATGTTTTTTCAATTCACTTGTACAGTCTTTGAATTGTTTTTGCAATTGGCCTATTCAAGTCTGTTAGTATAGAACCTCCCTACGCACTTTACTGTCTCAGTAAAAACTTTGTCATTTGCCTATTCAAGGCTTGGAGGCAAATTTATTTAAAAAAATCTGTTTCAGAAAACCAAGCCATTGGCCTTTTCACCAATTTGAGACTCTTTTTTCAATTCACTTGTTCAGTCTTAGAAGAAAATTTGCCATTGGCCTTTTTCACCAAATTGAGGCTATGTTTTTTCAATTCACTTGTACAGTCTTTGAATTTTTTTGCAATTGGCCTATTCAAGTCTGTTAGTATAGAACCTCCCTACGCACTTTACTGTCTCAGTAAAAACTTTGTCATTTGCCTATTCAAGGCTTGAGGCAAATTTATTTAAAAAATTCTGTTTCAGAAAAACCAAGCCATTGGCCTTTTCACCAATTTGAGACTCTTTTTCAATTCACTTGTTCAGTCTTAGAAGAAAATTTGCCATTGGCCTTTTTCACCAAATTGAGGCTATGTTTTTTCAATTCACTTGTACAGTCTTTGAATTTTTTTGCAATTGGCCTATTCAAGTCTGTTAGTATAGAACCTCCCTACGCACTTTACTGTCTCAGTAAAAACTTTGTCATTTGCCTATTCAAGGCTTGGAGGCAAATTTATTTAAAAAATTCTGTTTCAGAAAAACCAAGCCATTGGCCTTTTCACCAATTTGAGACTCTTTTTTCAATTCACTTGTTCAGTCTTAGAAGAAAATTGCCATTGGCCTTTTTCACCAAATTGAGGCTATGTTTTTTCAATTCACTTGTACAGTCTTTGAATTTTTTTGCAATTGGCCTATTCAAGTCTGTTAGTATAGAACCTCCCTACGCACTTTACTGTCTCAGTAAAAACTTTGTCATTTGCCTATTCAAGGCTTGAGGCAAATTTATTTAAAAATTCTGTTTCAGAAAAACCAAGCCATTGGCCTTTTCACCAATTTGAGACTCTTTTTTCAATTCACTTGTTCAGTCTTAGAAGAAAATTTGCCATTGGCCTTTTTTCACCAAATTGAGGCTATGTTTTTTCAATTCACTTGTACAGTCTTTTGAATTTTTTTGCAATTGGCCTATTCAAGTCTGTTAGTATAGAACCTCCCTACGCACTTTACTGTCTCAGTAAAAACTTTGTCATTTGCCTATTCAAGGCTTGGAGGCAAATTTATTTAAAAATTCTGTTTCAGAAAACCAAGCCATTGGCCTTTTCACCAATTTGAGACTCTTTTTTTCAATTCACTTGTTCAGTCTTAGAAGAAAATTTGCCATTGGCCTTTTTCACCAAATTGAGGCTATGTTTTTTCAATTCACTTGTACAGTCTTTGAATTTTTTTGCAATTGGCCTATTCAAGTCTGTTAGTATAGAACCTCCCTACGCACTTTACTGTCTCAGTAAAAACTTTGTCATTTGCCTATTCAAGGCTTGGAGGCAAATTTATTTAAAAAAATTCTGTTTCAGAAAACCAAGCCATTGGCCTTTTCACCAATTTGAGACTCTTTTTTTTTTTTTTTTGTTCAGTCTTAGAAGAAAATTTGCCATTGGCCTTTTTCACCAAATTGAGGCTATGTTTTTTCAATTCACTTGTACAGTCTTTGAATTTTTTTTTGCAATTGGCCTATTCAAGTCTGTTAGTATAGAACCTCCCTACGCACTTTACTGTCTCAGTAAAAACTTTGTCATTTGCCTATTCAAGGCTTGGAGGCAAATTTATTTAAAAAATTCTGTTTCAGAAAACCAAGCCATTGGCCTTTTCACCAATTTGAGACTCTTTTTTCAATTCACTTGTTCAGTCTTAGAAGAAAATTTGCCATTGGCCTTTTTCACCAAATTGAGGCTATGTTTTTTCAATTCACTTGTACAGTCTTTGAATTTTTTTGCAATTGGCCTATTCAAGTCTGTTAGTATAGAACCTCCCTACGCACTTTACTGTCTCAGTAAAAACTTTGTCATTTGCCTATTCAAGGCTTGAGGCAAATTTATTTAAAAAATTCTGTTTCAGAAAACCAAGCCATTGGCCTTTTTTTCACCAATTTGAGACTCTTTTTTCAATTCACTTGTTCAGTCTTAGAAGAAGATTTGCCATTGGCCTTTTTCACCAAATTGAGGCTATGTTTTTTCAATTCACTTGTACAGTCTTTGAATTTTTTTTGCAATTGGCCTATTCAAGTCTGTTAGTATAGAACCTCCCTACGCACTTTACTGTCTCAGTAAAAACTTTGTCATTTGCCTATTCAAGGCTTGGAGGCAAATTTATTTAAAAAAATTCTGTTTCAGAAAAACCAAGCCATTGGCCTTTTCACCAATTTGAGACTCTTTTTCAATTCACTTGTTCAGTCTTAGAAGAAGATTTGCCATTGGCCTTTTTCACCAAATTGAGGCTATGTTTTTTCAATTCACTTGTACAGTCTTTGAATTTTTTTGCAATTGGCCTATTCAAGTCTGTTAGTATAGAACCTCCCTACGCACTTTACTGTCTCAGTAAAAACTTTGTCATTTGCCTATTCAAGGCTTGGAGGCAAATTTATTTAAAAAATTCTGTTTCAGAAAAACCAAGCCATTGGCCTTTTCACCAATTTGAGACTCTTTTTTCAATTCACTTGTTCAGTCTTAGAAGAAAATTTGCCATTGGCCTTTTTCACCAAATTGAGGCTATGTTTTTTCAATTCACTTGTACAGTCTTTGAATTTTTTTGCAATTGGCCTATTCAAGTCTGTTAGTATAGAACCTCCCTACGCACTTTACTGTCTCAGTAAAAACTTTGTCATTTGCCTATTCAAGGCTTGGAGGCAAATTTATTTAAAAAAATTCTGTTTCAGAAAACCAAGCCATTGGCCTTTTCACCAATTTGAGACTCTTTTTTCAATTCACTTGTTCAGTCTTAGAAGAAAATTTGCCATTGGCCTTTTTCACCAAATTGAGGCTATGTTTTTTCAATTCACTTGTACAGTCTTTGAATTTTTTTTGCAATTGGCCTATTCAAGTCTGTTAGTATAGAACCTCCCTACGCACTTTACTGTCTCAGTAAAACTTTGTCATTTGCCTATTCAAGGCTTGAGGCAAATTTATTTAAAAAAATTCTGTTTCAGAAAAACCAAGCCATTGGCCTTTTCACCAATTTGAGACTCTTTTTTCAATTCACTTGTTCAGTCTTAGAAGAAAATTTGCCATTGGCCTTTTTCACCAAATTGAGGCTATGTTTTTTCAATTCACTTGTACAGTCTTTTGAATTTTTTTGCAATTGGCCTATTCAAGTCTGTTAGTATAGAACCTCCCTACGCACTTTACTGTCTCAGTAAAAACTTTGTCATTTGCCTATTCAAGGCTTGGAGGCAAATTTATTTAAAAAAATTCTGTTTCAGAAAAACCAAGCCATTGGCCTTTTCACCAATTTGAGACTCTTTTTTCAATTCACTTGTTCAGTCTTAGAAGAAAATTTGCCATTGGCCTTTTTCACCAAATTGAGGCTATGTTTTTTCAATTCACTTGTACAGTCTTTTGAATTTTTTTGCAATTGGCCTATTCAAGTCTGTTAGTATAGAACCTCCCTACGCACTTTACTGTCTCAGTAAAAACTTTGTCATTTGCCTATTCAAGGCTTGGAGGCAAATTTATTTAAAAATTCTGTTTCAGAAAACCAAGCCATTGGCCTTTTCACCAATTTGAGACTCTTTTTTCAATTCACTTGTTCAGTCTTAGAAGAAAATTTGCCATTGGCCTTTTTCACCAAATTGAGGCTATGTTTTTTCAATTCACTTGTACAGTCTTTGAATTTTTTTGCAATTGGCCTATTCAAGTCTGTTAGTATAGAACCTCCCTACGCACTTTACTGTCTCAGTAAAAACTTTGTCATTTGCCTATTCAAGGCTTGGAGGCAAATTTATTTAAAAAATTCTGTTTCAGAAAAACCAAGCCATTGGCCTTTTCACCAATTTGAGACTCTTTTTTTCAATTCACTTGTTCAGTCTTAGAAGAAAATTTGCCATTGGCCTTTTTCACCAAATTGAGGCTATGTTTTTTCAATTCACTTGTACAGTCTTTGAATTTTTTTGCAATTGGCCTATTCAAGTCTGTTAGTATAGAACCTCCCTACGCACTTTACTGTCTCAGTAAAAACTTTGTCATTTGCCTATTCAAGGCTTGGAGGCAAATTTATTTAAAAAATTCTGTTTCAGAAAACCAAGCCATTGGCCTTTTCACCAATTTGAGACTCTTTTTTCAATTCACTTGTTCAGTCTTAGAAGAAAATTTGCCATTGGCCTTTTTCACCAAATTGAGGCTATGTTTTTTCAATTCACTTGTACAGTCTTTGAATTTTTTTGCAATTGGCCTATTCAAGTCTGTTAGTATAGAACCTCCCTACGCACTTTACTGTCTCAGTAAAAACTTTGTCATTTGCCTATTCAAGGCTTGGAGGCAAATTTATTTAAAAAAATTCTGTTTCAGAAAAACCAAGCCATTGGCCTTTTCACCAATTTGAGACTCTTTTTTCAATTCACTTGTTCAGTCTTAGAAGAAAATTTGCCATTGGCCTTTTTCACCAAATTGAGGCTATGTTTTTTCAATTCACTTGTACAGTCTTTGAATTTTTTTGCAATTGGCCTATTCAAGTCTGTTAGTATAGAACCTCCCTACGCACTTTACTGTCTCAGTAAAAACTTTGTCATTTGCCTATTCAAGGCTTGGAGGCAAATTTATTTAAAAAATTCTGTTTCAGAAAAACCAAGCCATTGGCCTTTTCACCAATTTGAGACTCTTTTTTCAATTCACTTGTTCAGTCTTAGAAGAAAATTTGCCATTGGCCTTTTTCACCAAATTGAGGCTATGTTTTTTCAATTCACTTGTACAGTCTTTGAATTTTTTTTGCAATTGGCCTATTCAAGTCTGTTAGTATAGAACCTCCCTACGCACTTTACTGTCTCAGTAAAAACTTTGTCATTTGCCTATTCAAGGCTTGGAGGCAAATTTATTTAAAAAATTGTGTTTCAGAAAACCAAGCCATTGGCCTTTTCACCAATTTGAGACTCTTTTTTCAATTCACTTGTTCAGTCTTAGAAGAAAATTTGCCATTGGCCTTTTTCACCAAATTGAGGCTATGTTTTTTCAATTCACTTGTACAGTCTTTGAATTTTTTTGCAATTGGCCTATTCAAGTCTGTTAGTATAGAACCTCCCTACGCACTTTACTGTCTCAGTAAAAACTTTGTCATTTGCCTATTCAAGGCTTGGAGGCAAATTTATTTAAAAATATTCTGTTTCAGAAAAACCAAGCCATTGGCCTTTTCACCAATTTGAGACTCTTTTTTCAATTCACTTGTTCAGTCTTAGAAGAAGATTTGCCATTGGCCTTTTTCACCAAATTGAGGCTATGTTTTTTCAATTCACTTGTACAGTCTTTGAATTTTTTTGCAATTGGCCTATTCAAGTCTGTTAGTATAGAACCTCCCTACGCACTTTACTGTCTCAGTAAAAACTTTGTCATTTGCCTATTCAAGGCTTGGAGGCAAATTTATTTAAAAATTCTGTTTCAGAAAACCAAGCCATTGGCCTTTTCACCAATTTGAGACTCTTTTTCAATTCACTTGTTCAGTCTTAGAAGAAAATTTGCCATTGGCCTTTTTCACCAAATTGAGGCTATGTTTTTTCAATTCACTTGTACAGTCTTTGAATTTTTTTTGCAATTGGCCTATTCAAGTCTGTTAGTATAGAACCTCCCTACGCACTTTACTGTCTCAGTAAAAACTTTGTCATTTGCCTATTCAAGGCTTGGAGGCAAATTTATTTAAAAAATTCTGTTTCAGAAAACCAAGCCATTGGCCTTTTCACCAATTTGAGACTCTTTTTTCAATTCACTTGTTCAGTCTTAGAAGAAAATTTGCCATTGGCCTTTTTCACCAAATTGAGGCTATGTTTTTTCAATTCACTTGTACAGTCTTTGAATTTTTTTTGCAATTGGCCTATTCAAGTCTGTTAGTATAGAACCTCCCTACGCACTTTACTGTCTCAGTAAAAACTTTGTCATTTGCCTATTCAAGGCTTGGAGGCAAATTTATTTAAAAAATTCTGTTTCAGAAAACCAAGCCATTGGCCTTTTCACCAATTTGAGACTCTTTTTCAATTCACTTGTTCAGTCTTAGAAGAAAATTTGCCATTGGCCTTTTTCACCAAATTGAGGCTATGTTTTTTCAATTCACTTGTACAGTCTTTGAATTTTTTTTGCAATTGGCCTATTCAAGTCTGTTAGTATAGAACCTCCCTACGCACTTTACTGTCTCAGTAAAAACTTTGTCATTTGCCTATTCAAGGCTTGGAGGCAAATTTATTTAAAAAATTCTGTTTCAGAAAACCAAGCCATTGGCCTTTTCACCAATTTGAGACTCTTTTTTCAATTCACTTGTTCAGTCTTAGAAGAAAATTTGCCATTGGCCTTTTTCACCAAATTGAGGCTATGTTTTTTCAATTCACTTGTACAGTCTTTGAATTTTTTTGCAATTGGCCTATTCAAGTCTGTTAGTATAGAACCTCCCTACGCACTTTACTGTCTCAGTAAAAACTTTGTCATTTGCCTATTCAAGGCTTGGAGGCAAATTTATTTAAAAAATTCTGTTTCAGAAAAACCAAGCCATTGGCCTTTTCACCAATTTGAGACTCTTTTTCAATTCACTTGTTCAGTCTTAGAAGAAAATTTGCCATTGGCCTTTTTCACCAAATTGAGGCTATGTTTTTTCAATTCACTTGTACAGTCTTTGAATTTTTTTTGCAATTGGCCTATTCAAGTCTGTTAGTATAGAACCTCCCTACGCACTTTACTGTCTCAGTAAAAACTTTGTCATTTGCCTATTCAAGGCTTGGAGGCAAATTTATTTAAAAATTCTGTTTCAGAAAAACCAAGCCATTGGCCTTTTCACCAATTTGAGACTCTTTTTTCAATTCACTTGTTCAGTCTTAGAAGAAAATTTGCCATTGGCCTTTTTCACCAAATTGAGGCTATGTTTTTTCAATTCACTTGTACAGTCTTTGAATTTTTTTTGCAATTGGCCTATTCAAGTCTGTTAGTATAGAACCTCCCTACGCACTTTACTGTCTCAGTAAAAACTTTGTCATTTGCCTATTCAAGGCTTGGAGGCAAATTTATTTAAAAAATTCTGTTTCAGAAAAACCAAGCCATTGGCCTTTTCACCAATTTGAGACTCTTTTTTCAATTCACTTGTTCAGTCTTAGAAGAAAATTTGCCATTGGCCTTTTTCACCAAATTGAGGCTATGTTTTTTCAATTCACTTGTACAGTCTTTGAATTTTTTTGCAATTGGCCTATTCAAGTCTGTTAGTATAGAACCTCCCTACGCACTTTACTGTCTCAGTAAAAACTTTGTCATTTGCCTATTCAAGGCTTGGAGGCAAATTTATTTAAAAATTCTGTTTCAGAAAACCAAGCCATTGGCCTTTTCACCAATTTGAGACTCTTTTTTCAATTCACTTGTTCAGTCTTAGAAGAAAATTTGCCATTGGCCTTTTTCACCAAATTGAGGCTATGTTTTTTCAATTCACTTGTACAGTCTTTGAATTTTTTTGCAATTGGCCTATTCAAGTCTGTTAGTATAGAACCTCCCTACGCACTTTACTGTCTCAGTAAAAACTTTGTCATTTGCCTATTCAAGGCTTGGAGGCAAATTTATTTAAAAAAATTCTGTTTCAGAAAAACCAAGCCATTGGCCTTTTCACCAATTTGAGACTCTTTTTTCAATTCACTTGTTCAGTCTTAGAAGAAAATTTGCCATTGGCCTTTTTTCACCAAATTGAGGCTATGTTTTTTCAATTCACTTGTACAGTCTTTGAATTTTTTTTGCAATTGGCCTATTCAAGTCTGTTAGTATAGAACCTCCCTACGCACTTTACTGTCTCAGTAAAAACTTTGTCATTTGCCTATTCAAGGCTTGGAGGCAAATTTATTTAAAAAATTCTGTTTCAGAAAACCAAGCCATTGGCCTTTTCACCAATTTGAGACTCTTTTTTCAATTCACTTGTTCAGTCTTAGAAGAAAATTTGCCATTGGCCTTTTTCACCAAATTGAGGCTATGTTTTTTCAATTCACTTGTACAGTCTTTGAATTTTTTTGCAATTGGCCTATTCAAGTCTGTTAGTATAGAACCTCCCTACGCACTTTACTGTCTCAGTAAAAACTTTGTCATTTGCCTATTCAAGGCTTGGAGGCAAATTTATTTAAAAAATTCTGTTTCAGAAAACCAAGCCATTGGCCTTTTCACCAATTTGAGACTCTTTTTTCAATTCACTTGTTCAGTCTTAGAAGAAAATTTGCCATTGGCCTTTTTCACCAAATTGAGGCTATGTTTTTTCAATTCACTTGTACAGTCTTTGAATTTTTTTTGCAATTGGCCTATTCAAGTCTGTTAGTATAGAACCTCCCTACGCACTTTACTGTCTCAGTAAAAACTTTGTCATTTGCCTATTCAAGGCTTGGAGGCAAATTTATTTAAAAATTCTGTTTCAGAAAACCAAGCCATTGGCCTTTTCACCAATTTGAGACTCTTTTTTTTCAATTCACTTGTTCAGTCTTAGAAGAAGATTTGCCATTGGCCTTTTTCACCAAATTGAGGCTATGTTTTTTCAATTCACTTGTACAGTCTTTGAATTTTTTTGCAATTGGCCTATTCAAGTCTGTTAGTATAGAACCTCCCTACGCACTTTACTGTCTCAGTAAAACTTTGTCATTTGCCTATTCAAGGCTTGGAGGCAAATTTATTTAAAAAATTCTGTTTCAGAAAACCAAGCCATTGGCCTTTTCACCAATTTGAGACTCTTTTTCAATTCACTTGTTCAGTCTTAGAAGAAGATTTGCCATTGGCCTTTTTCACCAAATTGAGGCTATGTTTTTTCAATTCACTTGTACAGTCTTTGAATTTTTTTTGCAATTGGCCTATTCAAGTCTGTTAGTATAGAACCTCCCTACGCACTTTACTGTCTCAGTAAAAACTTTGTCATTTGCCTATTCAAGGCTTGGAGGCAAATTTATTTAAAAATTTCTGTTTCAGAAAAACCAAGCCATTGGCCTTTTCACCAATTTGAGACTCTTTTTTCATTCACTTGTTCAGTCTTAGAAGAAAATTTGCCATTGGCCTTTTTCACCAAATTGAGGCTATGTTTTTTCAATTCACTTGTACAGTCTTTGAATTTTTTTTGCAATTGGCCTATTCAAGTCTGTTAGTATAGAACCTCCCTACGCACTTTACTGTCTCAGTAAAAACTTTGTCATTTGCCTATTCAAGGCTTGGAGGCAAATTTATTTAAAAAAATTCTGTTTCAGAAAACCAAGCCATTGGCCTTTTCACCAATTTGAGACTCTTTTTTCAATTCACTTGTTCAGTCTTAGAAGAAAATTTGCCATTGGCCTTTTTCACCAAATTGAGGCTATGTTTTTTCAATTCACTTGTACAGTCTTTGAATTTTTTTGCAATTGGCCTATTCAAGTCTGTTAGTATAGAACCTCCCTACGCACTTTACTGTCTCAGTAAAAACTTTGTCATTTGCCTATTCAAGGCTTGGAGGCAAATTTATTTAAAAATTCTGTTTCAGAAAAACCAAGCCATTGGCCTTTTCACCAATTTGAGACTCTTTTTCAATTCACTTGTTCAGTCTTAGAAGAAAATTTGCCATTGGCCTTTTTCACCAAATTGAGGCTATGTTTTTTCAATTCACTTGTACAGTCTTTGAATTTTTTTGCAATTGGCCTATTCAAGTCTGTTAGTATAGAACCTCCCTACGCACTTTACTGTCTCAGTAAAAACTTTGTCATTTGCCTATTCAAGGCTTGAGGCAAATTTATTTAAAAATTTCTGTTTCAGAAAACCAAGCCATTGGCCTTTTCACCAATTTGAGACTCTTTTTTTCAATTCACTTGTTCAGTCTTAGAAGAAAATTTGCCATTGGCCTTTTTCACCAAATTGAGGCTATGTTTTTTCAATTCACTTGTACAGTCTTTGAATTTTTTTGCAATTGGCCTATTCAAGTCTGTTAGTATAGAACCTCCCTACGCACTTTACTGTCTCAGTAAAAACTTGTCATTTGCCTATTCAAGGCTTGGAGGCAAATTTATTTAAAAAATTCTGTTTCAGAAAACCAAGCCATTGGCCTTTTCACCAATTTGAGACTCTTTTTTCAATTCACTTGTTCAGTCTTAGAAGAAAATTTGCCATTGGCCTTTTTCACCAAATTGAGGCTATGTTTTTTCAATTCACTTGTACAGTCTTTGAATTTTTTTGCAATTGGCCTATTCAAGTCTGTTAGTATAGAACCTCCCTACGCACTTTACTGTCTCAGTAAAAACTTTGTCATTTGCCTATTCAAGGCTTGAGGCAAATTTATTTAAAAAATTCTGTTTCAGAAAACCAAGCCATTGGCCTTTTCACCAATTTGAGACTCTTTTTTCAATTCACTTGTTCAGTCTTAGAAGAAAATTTGCCATTGGCCTTTTTCACCAAATTGAGGCTATGTTTTTTCAATTCACTTGTACAGTCTTTGAATTTTTTTTTGCAATTGGCCTATTCAAGTCTGTTAGTATAGAACCTCCCTACGCACTTTACTGTCTCAGTAAAAACTTTGTCATTTGCCTATTCAAGGCTTGGAGGCAAATTTATTTAAAAAATTCTGTTTCAGAAAAACCAAGCCATTGGCCTTTTCACCAATTTGAGACTCTTTTTTCAATTCACTTGTTCAGTCTTAGAAGAAGATTTGCCATTGGCCTTTTTCACCAAATTGAGGCTATGTTTTTTCAATTCACTTGTACAGTCTTTGAATTTTTTTGCAATTGGCCTATTCAAGTCTGTTAGTATAGAACCTCCCTACGCACTTTACTGTCTCAGTAAAAACTTTGTCATTTGCCTATTCAAGGCTTGGAGGCAAATTTATTTAAAAAATTTCTGTTTCAGAAAACCAAGCCATTGGCCTTTTCACCAATTTGAGACTCTTTTTTTCAATTCACTTGTTCAGTCTTAGAAGAAGATTTGCCATTGGCCTTTTTCACCAAATTGAGGCTATGTTTTTTCAATTCACTTGTACAGTCTTTTGAATTTTTTTTGCAATTGGCCTATTCAAGTCTGTTAGTATAGAACCTCCCTACGCACTTTACTGTCTCAGTAAAAACTTTGTCATTTGCCTATTCAAGGCTTGGAGGCAAATTTATTTAAAAAATTCTGTTTCAGAAAACCAAGCCATTGGCCTTTTCACCAATTTGAGACTCTTTTTCAATTCACTTGTTCAGTCTTAGAAGAAAATTTGCCATTGGCCTTTTTCACCAAATTGAGGCTATGTTTTTTCAATTCACTTGTACAGTCTTTGAATTTTTTTTGCAATTGGCCTATTCAAGTCTGTTAGTATAGAACCTCCCTACGCACTTTACTGTCTCAGTAAAAACTTTGTCATTTGCCTATTCAAGGCTTGGAGGCAAATTTATTTAAAAAAATTCTGTTTCAGAAAACCAAGCCATTGGCCTTTTCACCAATTTGAGACTCTTTTTTCAATTCACTTGTTCAGTCTTAGAAGAAAATTTGCCATTGGCCTTTTTCACCAAATTGAGGCTATGTTTTTTCAATTCACTTGTACAGTCTTTGAATTTTTTTGCAATTGGCCTATTCAAGTCTGTTAGTATAGAACCTCCCTACGCACTTTACTGTCTCAGTAAAAACTTTGTCATTTGCCTATTCAAGGCTTGGAGGCAAATTTATTTAAAAATTCTGTTTCAGAAAACCAAGCCATTGGCCTTTTCACCAATTTGAGACTCTTTTTTCAATTCACTTGTTCAGTCTTAGAAGAAAATTTGCCATTGGCCTTTTTCACCAAATTGAGGCTATGTTTTTTCAATTCACTTGTACAGTCTTTGAATTTTTTTTTGCAATTGGCCTATTCAAGTCTGTTAGTATAGAACCTCCCTACGCACTTTACTGTCTCAGTAAAAACTTTGTCATTTGCCTATTCAAGGCTTGGAGGCAAATTTATTTAAAAATTCTGTTTCAGAAAACCAAGCCATTGGCCTTTTCACCAATTTGAGACTCTTTTTTTCAATTCACTTGTTCAGTCTTAGAAGAAAATTTGCCATTGGCCTTTTTCACCAAATTGAGGCTATGTTTTTTCAATTCACTTGTACAGTCTTTGAATTTTTTTTTGCAATTGGCCTATTCAAGTCTGTTAGTATAGAACCTCCCTACGCACTTTACTGTCTCAGTAAAAACTTTGTCATTTGCCTATTCAAGGCTTGGAGGCAAATTTATTTAAAAAATTCTGTTTCAGAAAACCAAGCCATTGGCCTTTTCACCAATTTGAGACTCTTTTTTTCAATTCACTTGTTCAGTCTTAGAAGAAAATTTGCCATTGGCCTTTTTCACCAAATTGAGGCTATGTTTTTTCAATTCACTTGTACAGTCTTTGAATTTTTTTGCAATTGGCCTATTCAAGTCTGTTAGTATAGAACCTCCCTACGCACTTTACTGTCTCAGTAAAAACTTTGTCATTTGCCTATTCAAGGCTTGAGGCAAATTTATTTAAAAATTCTGTTTCAGAAAAACCAAGCCATTGGCCTTTTCACCAATTTGAGACTCTTTTTTTCAATTCACTTGTTCAGTCTTAGAAGAAAATTTGCCATTGGCCTTTTTCACCAAATTGAGGCTATGTTTTTTCAATTCACTTGTACAGTCTTTGAATTTTTTTGCAATTGGCCTATTCAAGTCTGTTAGTATAGAACCTCCCTACGCACTTTACTGTCTCAGTAAAAACTTTGTCATTTGCCTATTCAAGGCTTGAGGCAAATTTATTTAAAAAAAAATTCTGTTTCAGAAAACCAAGCCATTGGCCTTTTCACCAATTTGAGACTCTTTTTTTTCAATTCACTTGTTCAGTCTTAGAAGAAAATTTGCCATTGGCCTTTTTCACCAAATTGAGGCTATGTTTTTTCAATTCACTTGTACAGTCTTTGAATTTTTTTGCAATTGGCCTATTCAAGTCTGTTAGTATAGAACCTCCCTACGCACTTTACTGTCTCAGTAAAAACTTTGTCATTTGCCTATTCAAGGCTTGGAGGCAAATTTATTTAAAAAAATTCTGTTTCAGAAAACCAAGCCATTGGCCTTTTCACCAATTTGAGACTCTTTTTTCAATTCACTTGTTCAGTCTTAGAAGAAAATTTGCCATTGGCCTTTTTCACCAAATTGAGGCTATGTTTTTTCAATTCACTTGTACAGTCTTTGAATTTTTTTGCAATTGGCCTATTCAAGTCTGTTAGTATAGAACCTCCCTACGCACTTTACTGTCTCAGTAAAAACTTTGTCATTTGCCTATTCAAGGCTTGAGGCAAATTTATTTAAAAAAATTCTGTTTCAGAAAAACCAAGCCATTGGCCTTTTCACCAATTTGAGACTCTTTTTTCAATTCACTTGTTCAGTCTTAGAAGAAAATTTGCCATTGGCCTTTTTCACCAAATTGAGGCTATGTTTTTTCAATTCACTTGTACAGTCTTTGAATTTTTTTGCAATTGGCCTATTCAAGTCTGTTAGTATAGAACCTCCCTACGCACTTTACTGTCTCAGTAAAAACTTTGTCATTTGCCTATTCAAGGCTTGGAGGCAAATTTATTTAAAAAATTCTGTTTCAGAAAACCAAGCCATTGGCCTTTTTACCAATTTGAGACTCTTTTTCAATTCACTTGTTCAGTCTTAGAAGAAAATTTGCCATTGGCCTTTTTCACCAAATTGAGGCTATGTTTTTTCAATTCACTTGTACAGTCTTTGAATTTTTTTGCAATTGGCCTATTCAAGTCTGTTAGTATAGAACCTCCCTACGCACTTTACTGTCTCAGTAAAAACTTTGTCATTTGCCTATTCAAGGCTTGGAGGCAAATTTATTTAAAAAATTCTGTTTCAGAAAACCAAGCCATTGGCCTTTTCACCAATTTGAGACTCTTTTTTCAATTCACTTGTTCAGTCTTAGAAGAAAATTTGCCATTGGCCTTTTTCACCAAATTGAGGCTATGTTTTTTCAATTCACTTGTACAGTCTTTGAATTTTTTTGCAATTGGCCTATTCAAGTCTGTTAGTATAGAACCTCCCTACGCACTTTACTGTCTCAGTAAAACTTTGTCATTTGCCTATTCAAGGCTTGAGGCAAATTTATTTAAAAATTCTGTTTCAGAAAAACCAAGCCATTGGCCTTTTCACCAATTTGAGACTCTTTTTTCAATTCACTTGTTCAGTCTTAGAAGAAAATTTGCCATTGGCCTTTTTCACCAAATTGAGGCTATGTTTTTTCAATTCACTTGTACAGTCTTTGAATTTTTTTGCAATTGGCCTATTCAAGTCTGTTAGTATAGAACCTCCCTACGCACTTTACTGTCTCAGTAAAAACTTTGTCATTTGCCTATTCAAGGCTTGGAGGCAAATTTATTTAAAAAAATTCTGTTTCAGAAAACCAAGCCATTGGCCTTTTCACCAATTTGAGACTCTTTTTTCAATTCACTTGTTCAGTCTTAGAAGAAAATTTGCCATTGGCCTTTTTCACCAAATTGAGGCTATGTTTTTTCAATTCACTTGTACAGTCTTTGAATTTTTTTGCAATTGGCCTATTCAAGTCTGTTAGTATAGAACCTCCCTACGCACTTTACTGTCTCAGTAAAAACTTTGTCATTTGCCTATTCAAGGCTTGGAGGCAAATTTATTTAAAAAAATTCTGTTTCAGAAAAACCAAGCCATTGGCCTTTTTCACCAAATTGAGACTCTTTTTCAATTCACTTGTTCAGTCTTAGAAGAAAATTTGCCATTGGCCTTTTTCACCAAATTGAGGCTATGTTTTTTCAATTCACTTGTACAGTCTTTGAATTGTTTTTGCAATTGGCCTATTCAAGTCTGTTAGTATAGAACCTCCCTACGCACTTTACTGTCTCAGTAAAACTTTGTCATTTGCCTATTCAAGGCTTGAGGCAAATTTATTTAAAAATTCTGTTTCAGAAAACCAAGCCATTGGCCTTTTCACCAATTTGAGACTCTTTTTTTCAATTCACTTGTTCAGTCTTAGAAAGAAAATTTGCCATTGCTTTTTTTCACCAAATTGAGGCTATGTTTTTTCAATTCACTTGTACAGTCTTTGAATTTTTTTTGCAATTGGCCTATTCAAGTCTGTTAGTATAGAACCTCCCTACGCACTTTACTGTCTCAGTAAAAACTTTGTCATTTGCCTATTCAAGGCTTGAGGCAAATTTATTTAAAAATTTCTGTTTCAGAAAAACAAGCCATTGGCCTTTTCACCAATTTGAGACTCTTTTTCAATTCACTTGTTCAGTCTTAGAAGAAAATTTGCCATTGGCCTTTTTCACCAAATTGAGGCTATGTTTTTTCAATTCACTTGTACAGTCTTTGAATTGTTTTTGCAATTGGCCTATTCAAGTCTGTTAGTATAGAACCTCCCTACGCACTTTACTGTCTCAGTAAAAACTTTGTCATTTGCCTATTCAAGGCTTGGAGGCAAATTTATTTAAAAAATTCTGTTTCAGAAAAACCAAGCCATTGGCCTTTTCACCAATTTGAGACTCTTTTTTTCAATTCACTTGTTCAGTCTTAGAAGAAAATTTGCCATTGGCCTTTTTCACCAAATTGAGGCTATGTTTTTTCAATTCACTTGTACAGTCTTTGAATTTTTTTGCAATTGGCCTATTCAAGTCTGTTAGTATAGAACCTCCCTACGCACTTTACTGTCTCAGTAAAAACTTTGTCATTTGCCTATTCAAGGCTTGGAGGCAAATTTATTTAAAAAAATTCTGTTTCAGAAAACCAAGCCATTGGCCTTTTCACCAATTTGAGACTCTTTTTTCAATTCACTTGTTCAGTCTTAGAAGAAGATTTGCCATTGGCCTTTTTCACCAAATTGAGGCTATGTTTTTTCAATTCACTTGTACAGTCTTTGAATTGTTTTTGCAATTGGCCTATTCAAGTCTGTTAGTATAGAACCTCCCTACGCACTTTACTGTCTCAGTAAAAACTTTGTCATTTGCCTATTCAAGGCTTGGAGGCAAATTTATTTAAAAATTCTGTTTCAGAAAACCAAGCCATTGGCCTTTTCACCAATTTGAGACTCTTTTTTCAATTCACTTGTTCAGTCTTAGAAGAAGATTTGCCATTGGCCTTTTTCACCAAATTGAGGCTATGTTTTTTCAATTCACTTGTACAGTCTTTGAATTTTTTTTGCAATTGGCCTATTCAAGTCTGTTAGTATAGAACCTCCCTACGCACTTTACTGTCTCAGTAAAAACTTTGTCATTTGCCTATTCAAGGCTTGGAGGCAAATTTATTTAAAAATTCTGTTTCAGAAAAACCAAGCCATTGGCCTTTTCACCAATTTGAGACTCTTTTTTTCAATTCACTTGTTCAGTCTTAGAAGAAAATTTGCCATTGGCCTTTTTCACCAAATTGAGGCTATGTTTTTTCAATTCACTTGTACAGTCTTTGAATTGTTTTTGCAATTGGCCTATTCAAGTCTGTTAGTATAGAACCTCCCTACGCACTTTACTGTCTCAGTAAAAACTTTGTCATTTGCCTATTCAAGGCTTGGAGGCAAATTTATTTAAAAATTCTGTTTCAGAAAACCAAGCCATTGGCCTTTTCACCAATTTGAGACTCTTTTTTCAATTCACTTGTTCAGTCTTAGAAGAAAATTTGCCATTGGCCTTTTTCACCAAATTGAGGCTATGTTTTTTCAATTCACTTGTACAGTCTTTGAATTTTTTTGCAATTGGCCTATTCAAGTCTGTTAGTATAGAACCTCCCTACGCACTTTACTGTCTCAGTAAAAACTTTGTCATTTGCCTATTCAAGGCTTGGAGGCAAATTTATTTAAAAATTCTGTTTCAGAAAACCAAGCCATTGGCCTTTTCACCAATTTGAGACTCTTTTTTCAATTCACTTGTTCAGTCTTAGAAGAAAATTTGCCATTGGCCTTTTTCACCAAATTGAGGCTATGTTTTTTCAATTCACTTGTACAGTCTTTGAATTTTTTTGCAATTGGCCTATTCAAGTCTGTTAGTATAGAACCTCCCTACGCACTTTACTGTCTCAGTAAAACTTTGTCATTTGCCTATTCAAGGCTTGAGGCAAATTTATTTAAAAAAATTCTGTTTCAGAAAACCAAGCCATTGGCCTTTTCACCAATTTGAGACTCTTTTTTCAATTCACTTGTTCAGTCTTAGAAGAAAATTTGCCATTGGCCTTTTTCACCAAATTGAGGCTATGTTTTTTCAATTCACTTGTACAGTCTTTGAATTTTTTTTGCAATTGGCCTATTCAAGTCTGTTAGTATAGAACCCCTACGCACTTTACTGTCTCAGTAAAAACTTTGTCATTTGCCTATTCAAGGCTTGGAGGCAAATTTATTTAAAAAATTCTGTTTCAGAAAACCAAGCCATTGGCCTTTTCACCAATTTGAGACTCTTTTTTCAATTCACTTGTTCAGTCTTAGAAGAAAATTTGCCATTGGCCTTTTTCACCAAATTGAGGCTATGTTTTTTCAATTCACTTGTACAGTCTTTGAATTTTTTTGCAATTGGCCTATTCAAGTCTGTTAGTATAGAACCTCCCTACGCACTTTACTGTCTCAGTAAAAACTTTGTCATTTGCCTATTCAAGGCTTGGAGGCAAATTTATTTAAAAAAATTCTGTTTCAGAAAACCAAGCCATTGGCCTTTTCACCAATTTGAGACTCTTTTTCAATTCACTTGTTCAGTCTTAGAAGAAGATTTGCCATTGGCCTTTTTTCACCAAATTGAGGCTATGTTTTTCAATTCACTTGTACAGTCTTTGAATTGTTTTTGCAATTGGCCTATTCAAGTCTGTTAGTATAGAACCTCCCTACGCACTTTACTGTCTCAGTAAAAACTTTGTCATTTGCCTATTCAAGGCTTGGAGGCAAATTTATTTAAAAATTCTGTTTCAGAAAAACCAAGCCATTGGCCTTTTTACCAATTTGAGACTCTTTTTCAATTCACTTGTTCAGTCTTAGAAGAAAATTTGCCATTGGCCTTTTTTCACCAAATTGAGGCTATGTTTTTTCAATTCACTTGTACAGTCTTTGAATTGTTTTTGCAATTGGCCTATTCAAGTCTGTTAGTATAGAACCTCCCTACGCACTTTACTGTCTCAGTAAAACTTTGTCATTTGCCTATTCAAGGCTTGGAGGCAAATTTATTTAAAAAAATTCTGTTTCAGAAAAACCAAGCCATTGGCCTTTTCACCAATTTGAGACTCTTTTTTCAATTCACTTGTTCAGTCTTAGAAGAAAATTTGCCATTGGCCTTTTTCACCAAATTGAGGCTATGTTTTTTCAATTCACTTGTACAGTCTTTGAATTTTTTTGCAATTGGCCTATTCAAGTCTGTTAGTATAGAACCTCCCTACGCACTTTACTGTCTCAGTAAAAACTTTGTCATTTGCCTATTCAAGGCTTGGAGGCAAATTTATTTAAAAAAATTCTGTTTCAGAAAAACCAAGCCATTGGCCTTTTCACCAATTTGAGACTCTTTTTCAATTCACTTGTTCAGTCTTAGAAGAAAATTTGCCATTGGCCTTTTTCACCAAATTGAGGCTATGTTTTCAATTCACTTGTACAGTCTTTGAATTTTTTTGCAATTGGCCTATTCAAGTCTGTTAGTATAGAACCTCCCTACGCACTTTACTGTCTCAGTAAAAACTTTGTCATTTGCCTATTCAAGGCTTGGAGGCAAATTTATTTAAAAAAATTCTGTTTCAGAAAACCAAGCCATTGGCCTTTTCACCAATTTGAGACTCTTTTTTCAATTCACTTGTTCAGTCTTAGAAGAAGATTTGCCATTGGCCTTTTTCACCAAATTGAGGCTATGTTTTTTCAATTCACTTGTACAGTCTTTGAATTGTTTTTGCAATTGGCCTATTCAAGTCTGTTAGTATAGAACCTCCCTACGCACTTTACTGTCTCAGTAAAAACTTTTGTCATTTGCCTATTCAAGGCTTGGAGGCAAATTTATTTAAAAATTATGTTTCAGAAAAACCAAGCCATTGGCCTTTTCACCAATTTGAGACTCTTTTTTCAATTCACTTGTTCAGTCTTAGAAGAAGATTTGCCATTGGCCTTTTCACCAAATTGAGGCTATGTTTTTTCAATTCACTTGTACAGTCTTTGAATTGTTTTTGCAATTGGCCTATTCAAGTCTGTTAGTATAGAACCTCCCTACGCACTTTACTGTCTCAGTAAAAACTTTGTCATTTGCCTATTCAAGGCTTGAGGCAAATTTATTTAAAAATTCTGTTTCAGAAAACCAAGCCATTGGCCTTTTTCACCAATTTGAGACTCTTTTTCAATTCACTTGTTCAGTCTTAGAAGAAGATTTGCAATTGGCCTTTTTCACCAAATTGAGGCTATGTTTTTCAATTCACTTGTACAGTCTTTGAATTGTTTTTGCAATTGGCCTATTCAAGCCTGTTAGTATGAACCTCCTTACGCACTTTACTGTCTCAGTAAAACTTTGTCATTTGCCTATTCAAGGCTTGGAGGCAAATTTATTTAAAAAATTCTGTTTCAGAAAAACCAAGCCATTGGCCTTTTTACCAATTTGAGACTCTTTTTTCAATTCACTTGTTCAGTCTTAGAAGAAGATTTGCCATTGGCCTTTTTCACCAAATTGAGGCTATGTTTTTTCAATTCACTTGTACAGTCTTTGAATTTTTTTAAATTGGCCTATTCAAGTCTGTTAGTATAAAACCTCCCTACGCACTTTACTGTCTCAGTAAAAACCTTGTCATTTGCCTATTCAAGGCTTGAGGAAGTAAATTTATTTA
>JAINUG010001445.1:0-22716 GCA_029706075.1 Aldrovandia affinis | reverse complement strand
TTAAGTTTAAATCTTTTGTAATGTCAGTTCCTATATTCACTCAGTCGGCCAGATGACTTCCATAGCTAGCAACACACAGTACTCATTTTGTTGTTTCCTGACTAACAGATGTCGCTATTGAACCTTATTTTGAGCCCTACACAAAGACCAAGAGAATGGATTATTACCGCATTGCTTGTCCAGGCAAGGGCATATCTTGCCGAGGCCGGCTGCCTTGACTAAATATGGCTGGTGGCAACCCTGGAATTCATGAAACATGTACCACAATAACAGTATGAACAGCTAAATCCACTCACTTCCTCTGACTCCACACTGGTCTCTGGTGGGTGCTCTAGTACCAGCTAGAGCGCCCACCCTTCACCACTGATTCACTAAACTTTTCCAAATGAACATAACATAAAACATATACCATTTAACAGACACTTTTATCCAAAGCGACTTCCGGTTGTGGATGCAGACATGTACATTTTACATTTACATTTTAAGCATTTAGCAGACGCTCTTATCCAGAGCGACTTACAAGATGTGCATCAATACATGGTAGGAACAATCAGTTAGCGCACGAGATCAGTGCAGGAATACAGCAATAGACATCATTGCAGGCATCTGCGTACCATACCTGTAACACCGGGAAGGAAAAGGTATTTTACAATGTTTACAAAATTTACATTTTTTTTTTTTTTTTTAAATAAAGAGTATAGTGTTGAACAAGTAAACAGTGGTGAAGACAATTTAGCTAGATGGACAGAGATCAGGGGTAGTGGAGTCTGAAGAGGTGGGTTTTGAGTCTCTTGCGGAAGATTGGAAGTGATTCCGCAGTCCTGACCAATTGCGGGAGGTCGTTCCACCAACGAGGACCAGGACAGAGAAGAGGCGAGACCGCGAGAGCGGCTGCCAGGCGCCCGGAGGGATGGGGCAGTCAGTCTGCCAGCGGAGGCGGAGCGGAGAGGTCTGGACGGGGTGTAGGGCGTGATGAGTGACTGGAGGTATGGGGGAGCAGTACTCTGGCCGCTTGAAAAGCAAGCACCAGTGACTTGAATCTGATGCGTGCTGCGATGGGGAGCCAGTGCAGAGAGGAGAGTAGAGGGGTGACGTGGGTGAACTTCGGCTGGTTGAACACCAGGCGAGCAGCAGCGTTCTGGACTAGTTGCAGTGGCTTGATGGCACAGGCCGGAAGGCCTGCCAGCAAGGAGTTGCAGTAGTCCAGACGTGAGATCACCAGGGCCTGGACCAGGAGTTGAGTGGCCTCTTGGGTGAGGAACGGTCTGATCCTCCGGATGTTGTGGAGGGAGAAACGGCAGGTCCGGAAAGTGATCGCTGCAATATGGCTCGAGAAGCACAGCTGGTTGTCCAGGGTTACCCAAGACTCCTGGCAGACTGGGACGGAGACACTATGGAGCCTTCCACGGTGATTGACGCATCAATCATCGGGGAGCCCTTCGCTGGGAGGAAGAGCAGCTCTGTCTTCCCCAGGTTCAGCTTCAGGTGGTGGGTGGACATCCATGCGGAGATGTCAGCCAGGCATGCAGAGATCCGTGCCGGGACCTGGGTATCAGATGGAGGGAAGGAGAGAAACAGTTGAGTGTCATCAGCATAACAGTGATAGGAAAAACCATGAGCAGAAATAACAGAACCAAGTGACTTGGTGTACAGAGAAAATAGGACAGGGCCTAGCACCCGAGCCCTGCGGGACACCGGTAGAGAGGGTGCGGGGAGAGGAGAGGGATCCTCTCCAGGCCACCTGGTAGGACCGGTCAGCCAGGTAGGACTCAAACCATGTCAACACAGATCCAGAGATTCCCATCTCGGCGAGAGATGAGAGCAGGATCCGGTGGTCCACGGTGTCGAATGCCGCCGACAGGTCGAGGAGAAGGAGGACGGAGCTAAGGGATCGGGACTTAGCGATGTGAAGAGCCTCTGTGACCGCAAGGAGAGCAGTCTCTGTGGGAGTGGCCTGCTCTGAACCCAGATTGGTTGGGATCAAGCAGGTCGTTCTGTGAGAGATGAGCAGACAGTTGATTATAGACAGCCCGCTCTAACGTTTTGGAGAGGAATGGGAGGAGAGAGACAGGTCGGTAGTTAGAGATGACAGCAGGATTCAGAGAGGGTTTTTGAGGAGGGGACAACCTGAGCGCATTTGAGGGAGGAGGGGACAGAGCCAGAGGAAAGAGAGGAGTTAATGACATTAGAGACAAGGGGGAGGATGTCCATAGCAATGGACTGGAAGAGGGGGAAGGGATGGGATCAAGAGGGCAGGTGGTGGGACGGTGGGAGAGAACAAGTTGAAGGATGTCAGAGTCAGGGAGGGGTGAGAAGGAGGACAGAGGAGTGGGAGGTTTAGGTAGCGGGATGGGAGAGGGAGAGGTTGGGGGAAGGAGTTGCGAATGACCTCAACCTTCTCGTGAAAGAAGGATGAGAAGTCATCGGCGGTTATAGAGGAGGGGGTGGGGGAGGAGGAGGGGTGAGGAGAGAGGAAAACATAGCATAGAGTTTACGTGGGTTGGAAACAGAAGATTGAATTTTAGAAAGGAAAATGCAGACTTAGCAGAGGAGAGGTTAGCGGAGAAGGAAGCCAGGAGTGTGTGGAAGTCAGACAGAGCTGCAGGGGATTTGGATTTTCTCCATTTCCTTTCTGCCGCACGCAGCTTCAGTCGGTTAGCCCGAATGGAATCGGTTAGCCAGGGGGCCAGGGGGGCGGAGACGAGCGGGTTTAGCGGATAGAGGACAAAGTAAGTCAAAGGAGGAGGAGAGAGAGGAAAGTAGGGTGGATGATGCTACTTCAGCAGGTAGCTGAGAGAAGGCATCAGTAGGGGGAAGGGAAGATAGGACAGTAGCTGACAGGGCAGCGGGTGAGAGAGCGCGGAGGTTGCGACGGACAAGGACAGTGGGAGCAGGTGAAGATGGTTTAGGGACAGAGGGGAGGGGGAGGGAGAAGGACAGAAAGGAATGGTCAGACACATGTAGAGGCGATACCGTAATGTTGGGTGAGGCACAGTTCCTGGTGAAGACCAGGTCCAGTTGGTTACCGGCCTTGTGGGTGGATGGGGATTCAGCCATGGTGAAGTCAAAGGACTGAAGCAGGGGGAGGAATGCAGAGGCCTGGGAGGACTCTAGCTGCAGGTTGAAGTCCCGAGGAGTAAGACGGGAGTGCCATCCTCAGGGAAGGCACTGAGTAGGCATCCATCTCGTCTAGGAAACTCCCCAGTGGACCTGGAGGGCGGTAAAGAACAATGATGTGCAGTTTACATGGAACAGTGACAGTGACAGCATGAAATTCAAAGGAGGAGGGGAGAAGTGAGGAAGAGGAACAATACCAAATCTCCACAGGGGGAGATCAGTATACCTGTCCCTCCACCTCTACCTGAGGGTCGTGGAGTGTGGGAGAAGGTGTAGGCGGCAGAGAGAGCAGCAGGGGTGGCCGTGTTTTGCGGAGTGATCCAGGTCTCCGTAAGCGCCAGGAACTGCAGGGAGAGTAGCGAGGCCTGGGCCGAGATGAAATCGCCTTCCGGACAGCGGACTGGCAGTTCCATAGTCCGCCAGCTACCACCACGTCAGCACCGGGAGATCTAGGAGGGTGGATGAGGTTGGACAGATTACGGGTGTGGGTAGAATCTCTCCTTCTAGGCAATCTAGAAGAGGAGACATGGACTGGGATAGGGAGGAAGCATGTAGTGTGAGATGCAGAGGAAGAACAGGGAGATACAAAACTATGATACTTACCTTGCGGCGAGCACTCCTAGCTGGCCCCCTCGGTGGACTCCTGCAGGTAGACTCCTTTGTCTTTGTCCGCTGAGTCTTCGTTCGGTGAGGCTAGGAAGGTGAGGCTGCCGCGAAAGCTGCCGCTATCCACAACTATGATTGCTTATATGTGCGAATGCCCCTGACAACAATACAGACTAATTACCAATTCCTTACATTAATCAACTGCAAACACGGGTGCTAAGCCTGTTAATCAAAACTGGTTGAAACGCTAAGTATCAATCAAACTTTGAACTAAATCTTCTAAGCAGCGACTGAAGCTAGTAATCAACGAATAAACCGTGGAACAAAAGCAACAAGCTACTAATTAGACTAACAAAGTAACGAGACCTGCTCCTTCAACGGGTGCGAACAGGCAGAGAACGCAGAACTACACACGAAGTCTAACGCGGGTAACCAACACGGACTGGAACGCAACAAGATACTCTTACCGTGGTCAGATGCACACATGTTTCAGTACATGTGGTCGCAATGGGAAAGGAACCCACAACCTAAGCATCGTCAGCAGCATGCTCTACCTACTGAGCCACACAGAACCATGGGTTGGGGGTTGGGGACAAATCCAGGATTCCAACTCCAATTTATCCTCCTCCTCCCTTAAATTACATTTCCTCTCCAAAGGAACTCTATTATAGCTAAATTAAGTTCCAGCCCAATGCTTCTCACTTCCAATTTGGAATATATTGAACAGATTCAACACCAATTCCGAAGAGAGATTTTTATCATTCCAATTCAACTCAAATTAAAAAAGTCTAAATTGGTGGTAGATTTGGAAATCCTCAACGGGACAGCTATTTATGGCGACCTTGTGTTTGTAGTGTAACTCACAATGTCCAGGATAACTGGAATCGAGTTATATATAAAACATTGGGTTTACAATCGATGGCTTTACACATGATATTGTGAAATTTGACAGAGAGAAACTGTGTCTAGGTTGTGTTTAATTCACTTAAATTCAGATTGCCAGGACCACAACCGAAGTCAACACCAGTTGACTTACAATGTTTTACCTCGTTCGCATTTACATTTATTTCATTCAGTGAGATATTTGAGGATCTCTGGTAGGCATAGTGTACAGTGTGAGCATCCCTCAAACCAATCCAAATGTGACAGGTTATAGAAGATTCCAGGTGGAAATTGGTCCAGTGAGAATCATTGTGAGAAAAGGGAAATGGAAATTTCACGGTAGTTCTGCGGATTCTGCTTTTGGGCTCTGAAGGAAACCCGCAGGCTAGAAAGTTTCCATCTGGTGTAGATATATAGCCCGCGCTGATACCTAGGACATGCACACTCAAGCTCCTCGCACTCTCTCTCGAAGATCTCTGAAGAAACCCACAGAAGATGGCCCAGTTTAACCTGTCCACAGTCTGCCTGGTGCTTCTGCTGTCTCTCAGCCTCTGCAGTCTGCAGGCAGATGCAGGTATGTGTCACATTTCTCTTTATTGCTCTCCCCCATCTCTTTCTCTATCTCATCCACCCTCCATCTCTCCCCATGCCTGACTGTCTCAACTGCTCTAATTTTGTACTATTTTAACTATTTGTAACTAAGTACAAGCCTGAACAAAGAGGACTGTTGGTGTCTGTTAGAAGGGTTACTTAGTTCAATCAAAGGGTTCATTCGAATCAAAGGAAACTTTGATTGAGTGTTTCTAACCTTTACGCAACTCTAGTCTTTGCTGTACATCAACTGCTTTTCTTTGAGCAGTTACCACAGGTGCATTGACAATGTATGGCGTGCTAAAATACGACATATGAAATTCATATTTTATACGTCCTTTACATTTCAGCCTGCTGCACTAAATATTCACAGACTGAATTTCCAGCGCGGAACATTAAGGGCTTCTCCATTCAGAATGACCTCGGCAGATGCAACATCAGCGCAGTCATGTGAGTGGCCATCTTTTGGAAGTCTCTGCAGTTGTAAAAGTAGAGCGTCGACAGAGTTGTGTTGGGGCGGAGGAGAGGAGAGATAATGGAGGAGCTCTTCAACTGTTTCCTCCCCAGCCCCAGGACCAACAGTAGTGATGAAAAAGCGAGGCAGTGTTTCTCTCTGCCAGTTGTGATCTGATAATGAACACTAAATTAAATATTACACTGTTTTCCGGACAGTTAAATATTTTTTGTCGCTTTATATTGACACTTGAATTGCTGAAGGAATCAATGACTGCACAGGTGTTCAGTGCTGATGACTGACTGGCGTTTTCTCTTCCAGTTTCCACACCTTGAAAGGGATAAAATTGTGTGCTGACCCCGCCAAACCCTGGGTGATGGAGATCATCCAAAAGCTGAAGTAAGAACCCACTGATTCTACTGTGTCTCAGCAATGTCTATGCCATTTGTCTGCAGTTTCTCTGATTAGCATCAACCAATCATTGAATCAATCAACCAATCATTCCACAAATAAATCATTCAATGAATCATTCACCCAACAGCTCAAATAATTGTTCCAAGCAATCGCTCATCAATGTTACCTATCATAACACGCTCATAGCACTCTCCACAGAGAGTATTACAGTTGATAACATTGCATTTTATGAACAATACAACATCAAATGGAATGGAAAACAATTAATGTTGAGTAATGCCAAAAAAGAACAATTGGATCTATTTGTTTTTTTCTGGCTTCTATACAAAGAGATGTCCTGATTGAACACCATCTAATTACAGTATGCAGAGTATGTTGTTGTGTAGGCTACAAAACCTAGATCTGCTCCTCAGAGATAGATTTGTTCGTCTACTGTGTCTCTGCTATGTCTGGTTTTAACAGAACTCTTAGTTCCAAATAACCTTTCTCACGGAAGAATACACCTGACAGTCTGTTAGTTTTCCATTTAAAATGGTCTCCATAATATGGGTATCTCTGCATGGGTAAATTAGTTCTCATTCTATATAACTTTATTTCCTTGGAACATTTTGATTTGTGAACTACTACTGAGTGCTGCAGTCTTTCAGTGTTATATTATACAGTAAGAAATACTTCAGGGGAACACAGATAATTAGCTTGGATTAAAATAGTGATGTATTGTTTGGAAAGAATTTGAAGACTTTTACAAAAAAGTCCCTTTGTGTCAACAGCAGAGGATATGATGCTCAGTTGTATTTTTCTGTCCAGAGGAGGAGCTAAATAGTCAGTGAGCAGGGAAGTTTCCTGTTAAAACTATGCAGAGGGAGTCAGAGTGGAGGACTTATTCCGTGCTTAAAGTCACTGTTTTCCCCAGATCAAAGCTAGAATTCCTCAGCTTCATCTTTGGAAGTGGTGATCCTGAAAACAGAGCAAACATGAGAAAGCAAACAACCTTGTGCATCTGGAGCTCTCCTCTGCTGAAGTGACAGACTCTGCACTGTACTACTGTGCCCTGCAGCCCAGTGACAGGAAACCCATATACTCTGTATAAGAACCTGACACCACCTGAGACTCCATAGCAACACAGAACTATTACTTTTAAGTTGGGGTCTCTCCATATTTCCATCATTCACTTATTAGTTACTCCAATATTTTTTTTAAATGTCATTCATGAAGCCAAAGACACTCACACCTGTGTCATATTCATATTTTACTGCAGTGTTGGAACCTCTCTACCCCCAGCAGGTATGATATTAAATTACCATACTAGTGATTTTATACTTATGAACTCCAGATTTACAGATAAATGTGTCCCTAGGTGTTTAATACAAATTTAACAAAAACCCTCTGCCAGAGAAAATCAACCAAGTAATGACCACAAAGTTACTGTTTTGCAGTGGCCAACTCAATCGACAATGTGTTTTGAATTGAAGAGGGCAGTCCACAAGTGTAGACCGAAGGATTTAAATTATATATACAGATATATGAAATATTCTGTATGGAGGAATGATCAAAGATCCTCCCCAATATGTTCATCAATCTCATAAAACACTATAGAAGATGACTCAGTATTGTGAGTGTTATGCTTGCGAGGGGAGGGTGCACAAAGAACTGAGAATAGGGTTGTGAATAATTGTGACATCTTTTTGGGTAAAACAAATGACTTGTAATACAAAATTATTATTTTATACAGCCTTCTTTGTTCATCTTTATGAAGGGTGTGAATATTTGAAGGTACTGTACTTTAAATGACAGTTGAAAACTATTTTGAAGTAGTAACAATCTATATTCCCACAATGTAATATCTTGCCCATGCTGTACTATGGAGATGTGCATATTAGGTTGGATACAAAGATGGAAAAGTGCAACCCAACCTAAGAGATTTAGTACAAAAAGGCATATATTTTTGGACTGCCTGTCCAATCAGAGGCAATTCACTTGGTGCGTGCAAATTTTCACTGGCTACAATCTCTTACTTCCACCGGTAGAGAAATATGGCGTGGAAAACTATTAAACTAACTATTAAACTATTAAGACATGGCACCAGACTGATCCGAGAAAGTTTCATTTGATTTGATTGAATTTTATTTGTCCTTATTTGGTGTAAATGTATTATATGGAATCCCAGCCTATATGGGATTCATATTACTTCAGGCACATATTGCTCTTTTTAATATACATTTTAGGTGTTTAGAAATGGTTAAATTCATAGAAACAAAAGCTAAACTAAGAAGCGTTATTTAAATTTTGCACTTGATTGAACCAATTAATTCAACTGATGGGCCTATTGTTAAATTATCATAAAATATACAACTTAGAGTCAAGTAAAGGTGACTGAGAAAGAGAAGATTCCCATGTGCCCTGTGAGTCTGACTAAAACCATTTGAATGTAGGTTAACACTATTGGAAGCAATTTAAAATTACAGGGTATTAAAATGAAGCAATTTATGTAAGTGTAGCCCTGTGGGCAATATAGTTCATAAGTTTAATAAATAGATACATTAATACATATATACATTCATAAATAGATACATTCATAAATAGATACATATAAATAGATTTAAAAGGTTACAAATATTCAGTGTGATTACAGTTTGTGATTAGAGTTTGTGTGTGTTTACATAGTGTATTCATTTATGGTGAAGTTCCTGGAATGCATTGGTGACATGGTCTGAAGTACATTTTGGTTGTTTTACCCTGTCAGAGGACAGATTTTTTGTTTGTTTAGAAGGTGAAACTTAATGATTTATGTTTGTATTGCTAGCTTTTTTAGTAAATGGTTCAACTAATGTTACAGTGATTCCTTGTAGTTGGTTATTTCCATTTCAAGTTCATAAGTAAATCGGTACCAAGTGAGTAGTAGTTACTATTATAATAATTTTCAAGACGATAACATATTGTCTCCATAAACACAACTCAGGGTAGTTCCCTCATTAGGCATAGATAGCAAGGGGGCGCTACATGAGGAGAGTTTAAACTCAATACCCATATTTCCATTGATCACACTTTACTTACTTACATTTTGTAATCAAAGGACAGTTCAAATGCAATCCACATTCTCAGCATCATCTGCAAATTACACAGTCAGTAGTTTTACTCTCATTTGCACTCAGGGCACTATTGCCACTCCCACACATCCTCACAGAAAAGACACATATTCTGCCTCAGGTTCTCTCTCCTCTACTAAGCTGAATGTTCACTTCATAACAAGATGCAACTTTTTGCAGGGCTGGTGTTAACTGTTTCCTTCTGTAAGTTTTCTATTGTGACCTCATTAGAAATATTGTATTTGTTCTGGTCATTCATTTTCCCTAATTGTGATTTGCCTAAATCAACTTGGTTTATTTGATCTTTTTAGGCCTTTCCTTGGGGGATGAAGTCAATCAGGATGTGAAATCAGTAAACAGGACAGAAGAACATGATGTATCCCTGGAATGTTTCTTCCAAACAAGCAGCACCTCTGTAGTTTGGCTGCACTGGTACCGCCAGTATCCTGGGTCAGCCCCTCAGTTCATACTCTTTAATGGGTACTCCAGCCATACAGCAGAATTTGCTGAAAACAGATTCTCCTCAACTGTTGACAAAGGAAATGGCAAAACAGTGTTGACAATTTTAAGATTAATTCCAGAAGACACTGCTATGTATTACTGTGCACTGCAGACCACAGTGGTATATAGCTGGCAACTCCCATACAAAAACCTGCTAGACTATACTAACTTTGAAGGACTTTTGAGAAAACAAGAAATGGTAAATTGGTAAACCTCAACAGGAAATACATCTCAACATATTGTTTACAAATCTGGCTCCAATCCAATGCATCTGTAGTCGGTTTGTGCTGGAGAAAATCCATTCTGTGATGTAACTGTAATGATGATGACATTCCTTTTCTCTCTTTGTAGTGTCAGTGCTGATGCACTCCTCCTCATAACCCCCTTTAATAGGAATTGCTTACTGAGCTTAAGGTCATGAATGAAGTACTTTAAAAGATGTTCAATGTCATATTATATATCAAAATGAGTTTAATCAGAAAACTGTAAAAATGGAGACTAAATAGTTCAAAACCAGTTGGTTCAGTTTAAAGGGGCTCCAAAATCAAAAAATGTATATGGTGTTCCACTCCTTACAAATAGGTCAGACGAGTTGTCAAAGTAAAGGTGTCAAAGTTGTTGGCCCTGAGAAGCATTACCATTCCTGCATACTGTACCCGATAGCCCCAACCATATGTTAACTTTTCTGAACTTTGCTGAAATGATGACCCAATAAATAAAATCTGATAACTCAATAATCTGTTTTGGGTACTACCATTGGTTGTGAATAAAAAAATATTTATGCTGCCCATGGCAATAGTTTGGATATTTTATAAATGTAGCTTTTCAGCCAACTGCCACAAGGAAACATTTCTCTCACATTTTCTCTGCACACATTCTCAAGGAAACTCTGCAACCAAAGTATTTTCTAAAATAATTTAAAGATATTTTTCCAACTGTAGATCAAATGAAATGAAAATGTGTCATATCTAATGTCCAGTGATATATTTTGTCTGTACATAATCAAAGCATGTTTTGAACCTGGGATCCAACAGTGTTGCCAGTGTCATCACACTGAGTGATTCCATGTTGCAGATAGAGTCAGTTAGCCGCTTTCTTAGATTTTCAGCCAGCTGTTGAGCAGCTGTTTTTGTCACCGTTGAGGCTTGACGTTGAAGCTCAATGTGGATCATTCTCATCAATGGAATAACCTTTGACCCAGACTCTTTTCTCCTCAGACAGTTCTCTTGTGGCTTGGTCAAAAGGAGCAAGCACCTGAGCATCTCTTCAATGATTTCACATTCTTCAGGAGTCAGTGGAGTGTTGTCAGTTTTTAATGAGGCCAGTGACACCCAGACTGCCTCCTTCTGCTCAGTCATTCTTTCAAACATGTGGTAGGTACTGTTCCATCGTGTCGGCACCTCGTTTATTAATTTATGGACCGGTGTTCCCAGCTGTTGCTGTATTTGAGTGAGCTTCTCTTTGGCAGTCGCGCTTGATCGAAAGTATGTCACAATTTGTCGTGTTTTGTTGCGTATTTCTGTTAGTGTTGGGATTTGATCACATGATTTTCTCACAATTAAATTCATGGAATGGGCTATACAAATGGTATGCCGTATTTGCAGCATTCGAGCACATGAAATCATGTTTGCTGCTGCATCAGTGACAAGACACCTGACCTTTCCCGCTATGCCCCACTCCTCCATGAGGCTCCTTTTAACCGTGGCCATGTTTTCTGCAGTGTGTTTCTGAGGAAAATGCTGCACTCCCAAGACTGATGAATGGAGTTCATGGCTTTCTTTGTCCACATAGTGGCAAGTAACAGCTAGATACGCCTCCATATTCATAGACGTCCACATATCAGCTGTTAAACTAACAGCAACGGCGCTCTGGAGGTCCTTTTTTGTTTTAAATAAAATAAATAAATAAAATCTGATAACTCAATAATCTGTTTTGGGTACTACCATTGGTTGTGAATAAAAAAATATTTATGCTGCCCATAGCAATAGTTTGGATATTTTATAAATGTAGCTTTTCAGCCAACTGCCACAAGGAAACATTTCTCTCACATTTTCTCTGCACACATTCTCAAAGAAACTCTGCAACCAAAGTATTTTCTAAAATAATTTAAAGATATTTTTCCAACTGTAGATCAAATGAAATGAAAATGTGTCATATCTAATGTCCAGTGATATATTTTGTCTGTACATAATCAAAGCATCAACACAGAATTATCTTTCTGTGTGAACAGTAAATTGTGTGATGCTCAGGTGGAATATTAGTTTTTTTAATATATTGTGGCAGCCCAAGGGGCTGTTCAACCAGCCGAAGTTCACCCACGTCACCCCTCTACTCTCCTCTCTGCATTGGCTCCCCATCGCAGCACGCATCAGATTCAAGTCACTGGTGCTTGCTTTTCAAGCGGCCAGAGGTACTGCTCCCCCATACCTCCAGTCACTCATCACGCCCTACACCCCGTCCAGACCCCTCCGCTCCGCCTCCGCTGGCAGACTGACTGCCCCATCCCTCCGGGCGCCTGGCAGCCGCTCCTCGCGGTCTCGCCTCTTCTCTGTCCTGGTCCTCGTTGGTGGAACGACCTCCATGTCCCGGTCAGGACTGCGGAATCACTTCCAATCTTCCGCAAGAGACTCAAAACCCACCTCTTCAGACTCCACTACCACTGAACACTGTCCACCTAGTCAATCTGTCGTCACCACTGTTTACTTGTTCTAAAAAAACCAAAACAAAAAAAAAACCCACTAACCTTTTCTTTCCCAATGTTACAGGTATGATACGCAGACGCCTGCAATGATGTCTTTTGCCGTTTTACTGCACTGATCTTGTACGCTAACTTTGATTGTTCTCACCTTGTACTAATGCACATCTTGTAAGTCGCTCTGGATAAGACCGTCTGCTAAATGCTTAAAATGTAAATGTAAAAATGCACAAGGAAATGGCTGCCTGGCCTAAAACACATGGGAGCCAGGAAACACTACATTTCCCAGCAGGCCACAGTCACACCTGAGCCAAGTGAAGGCAATGGAGCTAACGACCAGCCTAAAGGCCTATTTAAAGGACTCGCTCCCAGCACGTGTGGAGAGGAGTTGCAACGTGTGTGGGAAGGAGTTGCTGTGTGTGTTTGAATAGTGAGTACCTGTGAAGTCTTTTGACCAGCCAGGATTTAGAAAGAGAGTGTTGGAGTGGGTTTTTTGTAGTGATGGGATGATGATACCTCAAGGAGTGTATTGACACACTACACAAACTGTGTCGGCACTGTATTGATACTGTGTTGGTCACCCAATAGTGACCCCTGCAGTAGTTATAAAATCATTGCAGGTAAAGAAATTCCTTGTTTGTGTAAATGCTAAACTGAGTTGGTATGTAAAATATAGCAAATTTGAGTTACAATTCAGAGTTACAATTTTTAACTTATGTACACAATTTTGTTAACTTAACTGTTAAATTATATGAAATAAAAGACTAAAAAGTGATTTGTTTATGCATTTTTATTGAGGAACAAAAGTTTTTGTAGTGTCTTTGCTCCAAGGCGATTTCTCCTCTTAGACACCAGTTCCCCTGCCTTAGAAAAGACTCTTTCACAGGGTACAGATGAAGATGGTGAGCATAGAGATTTAAGTGCGAGTTGATAAAGGTGTGGATATGTTTTCTGGTTATTTTTCCAATATTGTAATGGGTCTTGTGTTCTGGGTGTGTTGCTTTCTGCCAGGTAGCGTTGGACTTCTATTATGGAATCGGCTGTCGCATTAGAGGTCTTCTTGTTCTCCTCAACCTCCATGTCAAGAGTTTTCCAGAGATTGTGCCCTAAAAAATAGTTAATCATTAGTTTATTATCACATGACAAAGTGCCAAAGAAATATACGAATAAACACAAAGAAATGTGTTTTCATACCTGAACTGGGTTCTGATCCATGTGAAGAGCTAGGCCCTTCTTCTGCTGGGTCAGGCTCTTGGCTCCTCATTTCATCAGCACACTCCAACTTCAGTCTCTTGACAGCTTCAGTTGCCTTTAGTGGACTAACAAATCCAATTGTTTTGAACCTGGGATCCAACAGTGTTGCCAGTGTCATCACACTGAGTGATTCCATGTTGCAGATAGAGTCAGTTAGCCGCTTTCTTAGATTTTCAGCCAGCTGTTGAGCAGCTGTTTTTGTCACCGTTGAGGCTTGACGTTGAAGCTCAATGTGGATCATTCTCATCAATGGAATAACCTTTGACCCAGACTCTTTTCTCCTCAGACAGTTCTCTTGTGGCTTGGTCAAAAGGAGCAAGCACCCTGAGCATCTCTTCAATGATTTCACATTCTGCAGGAGTCAGTGGAGTGTTGTCAGTTTTTAATGAGGCCAGTGACACCCAGACTGCCTCCTTCTGCTCAGTCATTCTTTCAAACATGTGGTAGGTACTGTTCCATCGTGTCGGCACCTCGTTTATTAATTTATGGACCGGTGTTCCCAGCTGTTGCTGTATTTGAGTGAGCTTCTCTTTGGCAGTCGCGCTTGATCGAAAGTATGTCACAATTTGTCGTGTTTTGTTGCGTATTTCTGTTAGTGTTGGGATTTGATCACATGATTTTCTCACAATTAAATTCATGGAATGGGCTATACAAATGGTATGCCGTATTTGCAGCATTCGAGCACATGAAATCATGTTTGCTGCTGCATCAGTGACAAGACACCTGACCTTTCCCGCTATGCCCCACTCCTCCATGAGGCTCCTTTTAACCGTGGCCATGTTTTCTGCAGTGTGTTTCTGAGGAAAATGCTGCACTCCCAAGACTGATGAATGGAGTTCATGGCTTTCTTTGTCCACATAGTGGCAAGTAACAGCTAGATACGCCTCCATATTCATAGACGTCCACATATCAGCTGTTAAACTAACAGCAACGGCGCTCTGGAGGTCCTTTTTGTTTTCTCCTTTTCCTCCTCATATCTCTGGCTCACCAAGTCCTTGATGGTCTGAAAATAACCATACAAATACTGTTACACCAATAAAATATAGTTATATAGTACAAAAATATAATAATAAAATTTCTTAAACATACCTTCCTGCTTGGTAGAACATACGAGGGTATAATAAGCTTCAGGAGCTCCCTGAATCCCTCATTTTCAACCAAGCTGAGAGGCTGACAGTCTTTGATGATCATGTTGACCACTGCCTCATCCACTGCTTGCTTGTTAGGAACTGCAAGCCAAAAGGAAATATTTTGTTAAAAGCTTATTAAAGGACTGTAATTTTTACAAACAATATTAACCCCCTGAGGTCCGTGCTAAGCTTTTCGATGTTTTTTGATTTTGGCATGGTCTGATATTTATCTCAATTTCATCAATTTAACACACACTTACTCCAAAGTGTTTGATATTTTTATTTGAAGGACAATCACAGCTACATTTGTATGCCATCAATAGTTTGGTCAGTATCATATGCAGCTTGTAAATAGATCTACAAACACACAAGTTAAAAATAGTAAATTTTTCTGCTGTCACAAAAGATGTGAAAGCACACACTAAACTATAGTGACGAATTGTTTTGCCAATGTCGTTTGTTCACCAAGGTCTTGGTTATGTAAGGGTGTGAAAATAGTTTAGCACATCTGAGATCTAAATAGCTAAAAACCTGTTTTTATCAGAACTGGTCACATTTATTTCAGGCTGTGGGAGGGCTAAATGCTAAATACCTGAATATTCATTTTGGCTCTTTGTTACGTTGCAACACGCGGAATGTTTGGCGTCACAACACGCGATATTCATAGGCTATATTTTCACGAGTATTTGAAAACAAGCGAAATAAAATTAATATCAGCATAGACTGTTGCTGGCAGATTGCAAGCGTAAACACAGACAAGATGTAAAAAAAAAAACAAGCGAAATAAAATCAATAGCATAGACTGTTGCTGGCAGATTGCAGCGTAAACACAGACATACGATATATTTTATAACATTTTACGCTGTTTGAAAAGTATTTTGTGTGCCTATTGCAATTTGTTACATTGCGACATGCGAATATGTAGTCACAAGACGCGAATTCATATATTTTCACGAGTATTTGAAAATATACTCGTGAATATACTGTTGCTGGCAGATTGCAAGGTAAACACAGACATACGATATATTTTATAACATTTTAGGCTGTTTGAAAAGTATTTTCTGTGCCTATTGCAATTTGTACATTGCGACATGCGGAATATGTAGTCACAAGACGCGGAATTTATATATATTTTCACTTCAGTATTTGAAAACAAGCGAAATAAAATAAATAGCATAGACTGTTGCTGGCAGATTGCAAGCGTAAACACAGACATACGATATATTTTATAACATTTTACGCTGTTTGAAAAGTATTTTGTGTGCCTATTGCAATTTGTTACATTGCGACATGCGGAATATGTAGTCACAAGACATTGCTGAATATGTAGTCACAAGACGCTAATATTTTTTCACGAGTATTTGAAAATATACTCGTGAATATACTGTTGCTGGCAGATTGCAAGCGTAAACACAGACATACGATATATTTTATAACATTTTAGGCTGTTTGAAAAGTATTTTCTGTGCCTATTGCAATTTGTTACATTGCGACATGCGAATATGTAGTCACAAGACGCGGAATTTATATATATTTTCACGAGTATTTGAAAAAAAAGCGAAATAAAATAAATATCAGCATAGACTGTCCTCTTCAGTTTGTGTTGTTTATGCCGCGCGTTTTCACACATGGCCCGACGCACCTCCCCGAAATTAGCACCTCGTTAACATGTCAATAGAAGGGGGACGTTACTAAAAGGTAAAAAACAGAGTAAAAAGCAAGGTTTACTTTTGGTCTAATTAAGCTAATTTTAAAAATCCCATTTGATTTGCCAGTGCTCAAATCGGAAAGTCGCGATTCTAAGGTTTCTGTCAATGTTTTTGCCGCGTGTGTATGATAAAACATCGCGAAGTTAGAAATAGTAATATACTTGTATTGCTGCTTGGATCGGCGCCGATCCAGCCGACCTCAGGGGGTTAAAGAGTCACACAAAGCATTTTGGATGTGATAAACTATTTTTGAATCACAATTTTTAGAGAGAATTTCAACATACCTGGGGTACTCTCACGAGTATCTGCCAATTCTTCATTGCCATGCCGAGCTCTATAATGCCTCAGCATTGATGAAGTGCTCTTATTGATGTAAGATAGCTCTGTGGAGCAGAGCCGACACTTCACCTACAATAACATAAAAAGTTAATTTATCTGAAAACAATTCAAACCTCTTACCAGAACAGAGTAAAACTAAGGTGGCACATTGCATTCACTTGTTAAAAAATAGACACCCTATCTCATGATTTCGAGATCAGGATCTCGTAATCACGAGATAAAATGAATAAAGCAACTGTAAGGCTCTTTCACTGACTATCATATGTATCACAGGTCACGTTGCATTCACTTGATAAAGTGAATGCAATGCGCCACCGTAAAAAACATATAGTATATAATTGAAAAACTAACAGTAAACAATGCTCAAAGGAGAAAAAGATTTACCTTGTTTGGCGTCACAAGATCAAAATTATTCCACACTGGGGAAAACTTATTTGAACGATCCATAATCACGCAACTGCAAACTCCATCCAACAAACCCACGACATGTTGATACAGTTTGTTTCCTTATAAACACACTTTGGCGCCACATCCAAACGATACAGTTCCTGTATCGGTCACGTGATTCTTTCTTAAAGCAATACACGCACCAATACGGGGTTTCACTCTTGAGCTCTCGGCACAGTGCTGACGCACCAGTGTCGCTCGTCCCATCACTAGATTATTGTAAACAATAATATAATAATAAAACAAATTTTTCTATTTCTATTGCTATTTCACTAGATTTTTTGAACTGTTTGACTAAACTATGCCTCCCTCCTTTGGTGGATGATGGTAATTATAGCAGTTACAGCGATCTCATTCAGCCCAGGGGATTCTCTGAGCATAGTAGAAGACCCTTGCTGTACAGTATAATGCAGAGTGACAATAAAACCAACCAATCAAAATGCGTTATATGGTGGGCGGGAATGCCGCGGGGTATTCAGGATGTTCTATGGAAGGTCCTGTGATATTAGCCAATTATAAACGTTAGCCCATTAAACGTGATGTTTTGTCAGCAAGGGTTGGCTAATTTGGAAAATGGCAACTGGTGGCGGAGATATCGAGATAGAGATCGATCTGGTTAGTGACTTGTTAAGCGTGCCATTTAGTCGACGAAATGTCACTGAAAAAGTGAAATAGTTGACAGGGGTCGACCAAACCAAAGCTTGGACTTCAGCAGCCAGGCAAAGGCTGCACAAGACACTTTAGTGAGGCAAATTATAGCCGCTACAATGGCTAACAGCTAGCGCACAGTTGAACAGGTTGTTTTGCTGGGATTGTTTGCTATTCAATTCAGACAAGGGGCCATGGAATAGAATTGGCTACAGCAACTTGAGCTCTCTCACCAAAGCTGCAAATAAGCATCAGGAATCTGAACGGCACATCATTGCTGCTGTTCATTTGAAAACCTTCGGCAGCACACGGGTGGATTTACAGTTGGATGAACAGAGGAGGAGAGCGACAATTTTTCACAATGAAAATGTGCGCAAGAACAGAGAAATACTCAAGCGCCTCATTGATTGTGTCGTTTTGGGGCAACAAGAACTGCCATTAAATCGGGGCAATTACTTGGAACTGCTTTCCCTGATATCGGAATATGACGCCGAACTGCGCCATCATCTGGCCACGGCCACTGTTTTCACTGGGACCTCTGGAAAGATTCAAAACGATCTCATTAACGCAATTGGAAATGTACTGGATGATGCCATTAAAGAGGAGATCAAGAAAACGAAGTATGTTGCAATCATGGTGGACGAGACTACAGATTGGAGCAATGCCACTCAGATGTCATTCGTCCTAAGGTACGTGAGTGACAGTGGTCTGAAAGAACGTTTTTTGAAATTTGAGGATGTCACAGAAAACAAATGTGCACAGGACATTGCACCACGTATTATAGATTTTTTAGATAGCTACGAATGCAAGTCAAAGTAGTTGCTCAGTGCTATGACGGTGCTGCCGTTATGGCTTCTGGAATAAATGGAGTTCAAGCACGAATTAAAGAATCAGTTCCACAGGCACTGTTTGTGCATTGTTATGCACACACCTTGAATCTTGTATTGTCTCAGGGAGCAGCAAAATCAAGGAGTGCAAAATCTTTTTCGCTCACATTAGTGGATTGGCGGCTTTTTCTCACGTTCACCAAAGCGCACAAAATTATTAGACGATTTATGTGCCAAACGGCTTCCGCGCGTTGCCCCGACAAGATGGAATTTCAGTTCAAGGTTAGTGGGTACTGTTTTTGAGCAACGGGCAGAGCTGGTTGAGGTCTTCGATCACATTATAGATCACGCAAATGATTTTGACGCAGATTCCATCCACTGTGCAGCGGGACACGTCTCACAACTAAGAAGCTTTGATTTTAGTTTTCTGCTGTTTACTTTCAATGACATTTTTGCCTATGCTGATGTACTTTTTGGAATTCTACAAAATAAATCTTTAGATGTACAATTTTGCCTCGCGAGGATTGAAGAATTCCGACAGAGCATTGAACAGGAGCGCACAAAATTTGACAGCTTCTACGAGGATACTGTGAAGGCCGTTGGTGAGCCACCCAATTTGAGGGGGAGAGGGAGCAGAGATGTCCGTTGTCACTACAGAAATCTGCACAGTACTGTGATTGGAAACATTCTCACTCAAATAACCAACCGGTTCAAAGACCACGAAAGACTGTCCTTTGTTGCACTGCTCGAACCTCAGCTGTTCTCTGACTACAAGACTTCTTTCCCAGAAACTGCACTGGCGAGCCTGGGCCAAAGCTACGGACACTTTGACTTGACAAGGCTCAAGACTGAACTGCGTGTGATGTATGCGATGTCTGATTTCCAAGGAAAGGGTCCAGGCGATCTACTGACCTTCGTTCAAACTAAAGGGCTCAACTGTATTCAGTCACTTGTTTAATTTTAACAATTCCTGTTTCCACCGCTTCTGTTGAGCAATCGTTTTCAGCTCTTAAACGGATTAAAACCTACAGCAGGAATAGAACTGGACAAAATCGACTTTCATCACTAGCATTTATTTCAATAGAGAAGGAGCTTATTGTACAACTAAAACGGGAGAATAAACTGCATGATGAGGTCATTAATCAGTTCATCAAGAAGGAGAGGAGGATGGACTTCATCTACAAATGAGTGAGTGCACCTGGGTTGTTTAAAAATTGAATTTCAATGTTTGTGTGTATAACAATTTTAAGTTGTAACAATGTTGCTGCTTTCCGGTTCTTGAATGGCTCTATAATTGACAGTATGACACTAGTTTCAGTTGTGGATGTAGGCCTAATTGTAAAATAAATATGCCTGTTGTGTGATCGGATGGCTTGCCGTTGGTAGTGTTGAGTTGGCTATTTAAGTAGCTAGCTGATGCGCCAGATTTTTTTATTTTTTTTGGGGGGGGGGGGGGCGCTGCTATTGAAGGTCCATTGTGAGAGGGCACGGTCCGCCACTGCAGGTACCATATTAAATTACCTTACAATTGATTTTATACTTATGAATTCCAGATTTACAGATGGTTTGTCCATTGATTTTTATTACACACCACAAGAAAATTGATTTAACTTCCATAATTGGCAATTTATTTTATTTTTTTAAATAATAAATAAAATTAAAAAATTGTCCTCACCAACCTCTGCACCCCTACCAACCTCTCAGGCACCTTCCACCAGACAGTACGGTACGGCACAGCACGGTTATCAATCTGTGCTCCCACGTTTTGCCGCTTTTTCCACCACGATATTAGCCAGGCGACCCATACCTGCGGAATTTAGCTACTGCTCTGTTTAGGTACTACCGAGCTGAACAGGGAACCCCAAGGGTGGAGTTACAAGTAATGATTTGTCCATTCATTTGTCAAGCGCAATTGTCACAGAATCGTCACGCTACATCTCAGACCGGCTCAGACACAACCGCCATGTTTTTTTAAGCTTCACTTTGATTATTGGTGGGCTATTATTTGAAGAGTATTATATAGAGTTTGTCATTATTGTGAGGTTTACGTGATTCTACGAGTTGGGTTTGTGTTAACGAAAACTGAAATAAACATGTTTTCTTTGAAAGGACAAGGTATAGGTTTGTAATTTTCATTCACGCAATTAGAATATACATTTTCATACTACAAAATGTTCATACCTCATGTAAATAGATTTTTAGAAAGATATAGGAATGGCTTCAATGCATTCAGATGCTCGAGTTAAACCCAGGCCTTTGAAACGAAAGGATCTGAACTGGACAGTGTCAAATTACAGTGTTTGAACAATCTTGCAAATTCATAAATCGACACTCACATTTAAAAAATGTTTAGCTCTTAGCTAGGGCTGCACGATATGGGCAAATCAAAAAGATCATAAACAAGAACATACAACAGAAATAATGTGTGCTTAACACTGCAGGGCGGGACAGGCTCTCTACAGTCATTTAGAACCTAGTCTGAAGAGGTGGGTTTTGAGTCTCTTGCGGAAGATTGGAAGTGATTCCGCAGTCCTGACCAAGTTATAGAGTGCCCTCTAAAATTATTTACATCCTTCATAAAGATGAGCAAAGAAGGCAGTATAAAATAAACAATATAGGTAAAAATAGGATAATTATATTATTTTATACTAATACAATTGCTCAGAGAAAATGATTTTGTGCAACAAGTAATTTTTCTTCTAATCAGCTACAGTCACTGAGTGCAATCACTCTGCAATTTGTGATGCCACAGCACATAACCCAAGCTTTATAGGAAACACAGAAAATACCATAAATATTATTGACAACAAATGCCCAATTCTGAATATATGCATTGCCACAGACCCATTATAGATCATTATTCTGCCAGACTTTTAAAAATTAAATTAAATACTCCATGCTTCTTTAAGATCCCCCAAAAATTATACTGGACTGCTATAAAGCTTAATCCTTACTTAATATACTGTATACCCTGCATGCATTTCCTGTCACTATGCAATCAGAACAAACATTTGGATAATGTCTGATTAATATGTGGATAATCCACTGGAGCTGAAAAAAGAATTGTTAAAAAACATCTTCCACAGAGAGGCGACATTGCAACACAGACACCAGTTCTCTTAGATCTACAGTCTTTTAAGCACCTCCTCTTAAAGCCTGACACTGCAGCAGTTACAGAAACAAAGAGTGGAAACAGCTGTTAGTGAGAGTTCACTGCTGCAGCTCCCATACTCTACAGACTGGTCTGCTGTATTTGAAACTCATTTTGCAGTGCAGTTATGGGTATTAGGATGAAGATTTTACTGATTATTTGTGCCAGTTACTTGGCCAGTTACTTTGTGCCAGGTATGATTTTAACATTTTCCTTCTTTCTTCAGTCATTATGTTTTCTCCTGCTTTGTGTTACAGATAACTTTGTTCTTTTTTCAGAATGCAGCGCTGAAGACACAGTGACTCAGCCCACAGGAGATGTGATTGCTTTTGAAGGAGAATCAGTGATTCTTGACTGTAATTACAAGACAAGCTCATCAGCACCAGATTTCTTCTGGTACATACAGTATCCAAATGGCTCTCCTAAGCACATACTGAGTCAGAATATATATAATTCAGGGGTTCCCAAGGATGAGTTCAAGGAGAGATTTGATGCTTATCTCAACAAAACCTCAAGCGCTGTGCCTTTAACAATACAGAAGCTGCAGCTGTCTAACTCTGCTGTGTATTACTGTGCACTGAGGCCCACAGTGCCAATGAAGTATTCACCTGCCTTACAAAAACACAGGGCACAATGACTTCTCATGCAGTGCAATATCATTTTTTACAAAGTATTTTATCCTTGTTTGCGTAAGTGATGAAAGCGACTTGCAGAAAATATCAATATATGCTACAGACTGTAATGAAGCATTCTTACAGCATTGTTCTATTTTCAGAAAATGTTTTTTCTGGAATATAAACATATGCATTAAAATCTGTTTGGGGATAATACTCAAATTATTTATTTATTTTCACAATAATACAAA
>JAINUG010001444.1:0-22746 GCA_029706075.1 Aldrovandia affinis | reverse complement strand
GTGGGAACTGGATGGTCTCACGGTGATGTTCCTCCACATCTAATCTCAAGGGAGCAGTCATCTGTTGTATGCTGCCAGAGCTGATGGGTCTCCGTCAAGGGCTGTCATAGACAGGGGGTGTTCCATCTTGGTGGTGGGGATCTTTAACTGTGTAGCCAGAGAAATGTCCATGAAATTTCCAGCTGCCCGGAATCCACAAAGGGCCAGAGGATGATGGCGTTGGTTACCCCCAGAAGACGGACACAGGAAGAGAGACCCCCGGAGGGGCAGACTCAGGAGTGTTAATATGACTCATCACAACTCTCCCGATGCTGGAGGATTCCTGGCTTTTCCCGCCAGCTCTGGACAGGTACTCCTGAAGTGGCCAGAATACCCCACAGTAGAGACCAGCACCAGTCGCGCATACGGCCCGATCACGTTCAGATGGGAATAATCTGTCTCTCCCTACCTGCATGGGTTCTTTCAGTGGAGGCAGATGGCGCTGTGTACGGGGTATTGCTTGGGGGTTCGGAAAAACCCGGCAGTGGTCGGGTTGCCTTAGTTGGGGCCCGGGTGAGAAACGGGGGGGATGACGGCGTTTTCTCTCTGCCGCTCGCGGATCCCAGGTTGTCAATCCAATGGGAAATTTTGATGAGATCCTCCACATCATTGATTGAATCGCGGGCGGACAGTTTTCCTTGATTCCTTCCGCGAGGTCGTGATGGAAGGTGGCTACAAGTGCCTCTGGATTCCACATGCTCTCAGTTGCGAGTGTGCGGAACTTGATGGCATTAATTGCTGCTGCTGTCTGACCAGGTCTCTCTTGAGAATGAGACCCCGTGTCTCAATGAGATTACCTGTATAAATAAAGGTTAAATAAAAAAATACAAAATGTGCCACACTGCTGGTGCCCTGTTGGAGATAGTCGGTTGGCCACTTCCCGCCCACACATGGGATGGTTTTAACACCTGCCTCATCTCCTCAGTGAAAGTGTCAGGTCGGAGCAGGCACAGGTGAGGAGTTAGAGTACATTTTACTTAGACGGACAGGCATCAGGTAAGTTCTATGCATTTGTATTTCTATAATTTGTAGTTATGTTAAATTACTTTATTTATTATTTTTTTTACATTTCTTTTTCAGTAATTGGCTACCTAATTACTCCTGCTGTGCTTAGTTCAATCCCTTCCCTCATAGTTTGCTGCCATAGCCCTGTGACTGGCAGTGACAATGGCGAAGCATTGCCTCCTCCAAGACAGCACTCGTCATGCTGTTGACTGTAATTCCGGCACCCCAGAACCACTCCTGTGCGCAGCGAACTGTGTCGGCTTCCCCCCCCCCTCCCTGGGCCAGAGCCGACTTTGGCGCGACGGGGAATTGAACCCTCTGTCCTTGACGTTCTTAGAGTTAATTAATCACTCCCTTTAAGATCACTAATGAAATAACAAATTTGTAAGTATTTATAAAAGTCTTCTTTTACAATTCCAAACTCAGCTCTCAGGTCAGAGAATTATTTAACATAACCTGGAAGTTATATATACCACAGTCTTACCACGAGTTAATATACCACATTTTGTTAATAGGGAATTTCCTACTGAGGGTGACAAATCTGGGTTAAAAGACAGCATAGAGATTTTGGAAGCCAATCCACAAAACTTGTTTACAGTCCCGGCCAAAAGTTTTGTCGCATGAGTGGACAAAAGTGACAATTGCTAATTACCCAACTCTTAATTAGCTAATAAAGTTAGGAAACAACACAAATTAATCATAAGTGTCTAAAGTTTATTTAGATACCATCAAAACAAAATGTAATAGATGCTTATAAGGTTTATTGCTTGATAATGATGAACAAGCCAGTTTCTACCTGGACAAAAGTCTTGTCGCAAATCAAATTATAATCAAGATGGCATGGAAGGCCACCTTGCAGGCATTCCAAAGCTCCTCCAAGTTCTTCGGCTTGGTCCTCCAAGCTTCCTCCTTCATTCTTCAACTACATTGCCATCTATAGGCTGGGTGGTGGGGTGTACTAAAAGTGAGGAGGAGCCGGGAGGATTTTGAGTTACCTTTGTGGAGCGGATAAAATCACATAAAATGACAAAACATAGGCTATTTCAGATTGATTTAAAATTAAAAATGTGGCTAGAAGCCAAGGTATGGTGAGTGCCATACCTTGCCATACCAAAACGACTGTCACATTCCCTTTGTTCCTGTCTCGTTTTTCCTTTGTCTTGTTTCTCCCTTGTGATTGTTTGTGTTAATTGTTTTATTATTTTCCATTATTCAATTATCAACCCTCATTACTCCTCATCATGCTCACCTGTTGCCAATTCCGTTGTCCGTTCCGGCACACCAGCCTCCCATCATTATCAGCCCTGCAGTGTATATCTACCCCGGTTTCTCCTTCATTCCTGGTCAGATCGTTGTTTTCCCTTCCTGGCTCATTCCTCGTTTGTCTCTCAGCTCCAGTGGTTTTCTTCTTGCCTGTCTATTTTGTTCACTTATTTGTTTGCCATCCTGCCTGCCCACGGACCAGCCAGCTTACCTGCCTCCAAGCCAGCTTCCCTGCCCTGCCTCCAAGCCAGCTTCCCTGCCCTGCCTACAAGCCAGCTTCCCTGCGTGTCTGCCAGCCAGCTTCCCGGCCTGCCTGCTTCCTAGCCTGCCCTCTTCCTTGCCTGCCTCCTTCGTCTGCCCTCACCATTGTTCCCCCGCACCAGTCTTTGAATATAATAAATACCCTCACCTAATCTCATCCCCTGTGTCAGTGTCCTGCGTTTGGGTCCAGTCCGTGTAACAATCGTAACAGAACGATCTGACCATCATGGACCCAGCAGACACTATCAGTTTCCACAAGGCCTTAGAAGTCCGGGGCGCCCTCCTTGGCCAGCAGAGCCTTGCTCTCCAGGAGCTGAGGAAGGTGATGCAGGACCTCAAGGCCAGCGTCACCCAGTTGGGGAATCAACTGGACCTTAAGCATCCTCGCCTATCTTCCCCGGAAATCCTGCCTAACCCTCCTGCGCCCGCTCCGTCTCCGTTCCAGGCAACCCACTCCCTGCTGGCTTTCGTGGACCGACAATTTTTTGGACATTGGTTTCGTCTCCCAGGCTGGCATTGCTGTGGAGCCCTTGGCCGCGCCCTCACCAGCTTCTGACCCTCCTTGCCTGGCATCGCAGGCCTCCCCGAGGGCCTCTCCTTGCCTGGCGTCGCCGGCCTTCCCGAGGGTCCAACGCACCCTGCTGCCACGGGCCTCCCCGAGGGCTCAACGCCCCCTGCTGCCACGGGCCTCCCCGAGGGCTCAACGCCCCCTGCTGCCGCGGGCCTCCCCGAGGGCCCAACGCGCCCTGCTGCCACGGGCCTCCCCGAGGGCTCAACGCCCCCTGCTGCCGCGGGCCTCCCCGAGGGCCCAACGCGCCCTGCTGCCGCCGGCCTCCCCGAGGGCTGGGGTGCACAGTAAACAAGCATTATATTTTGTAAAATTAACTTTGTAGCCTGATGTTTTACCAAATTTATTAACAATATCAAGCACAGCTGGAATTGATCTCTCTGGGTTAGATAAATACAGGAGGATATCATCGGCATAGAGATTCTGTTCTATGTACTTCCAATGTTAATACCAGAGATTTCTTTACTGACTCTTATAGCCTCTGCAAGGGGTTCAATGGCCAAGCAGAACAGCAATGGATAGAAGGCAGCCCTGTCGGCAACCTCTCTGCAAAGTCTTTTCGAATACTTTGAACAAATACCCCCACTAAACCCTGTCAAATGCTTACTCCGCATCAAGCGATACCACTAGTGCTGATTGGTTATGGAGGGTTGAGTAGTCGATGAGTAAGCTTAACATGCATATCAGGCGCAGAGTTCAGCCTCTTCCTGTGCTTTGTTTTCTCATTCTCATCCTCATGACGGAAAATTCCACTTCACACTTATAGGTGGTTGTAAAAGACAAAAGTAACAAAATGGTTGCTGTACTCAGCACTGGATATTCAGGAGAGACTCTGATCCAAAATGAAGGAAGTTTCATGGATCCATATCTTGTTTTCAGTGTGATGTCACTGGTCAGCTGTAGCAGCTCTGTCTCTTCCAAAAGAGTTAGTGTTAGCTCAGTCAATGACTCCTGGCTTTCAAACAAGTGGTTATTAATCCACTTTTTGTCCCTCAAACATTCAAACCTCTCTTCTGGGAAATGGCTAAATTGTCAAAGTAACAACATTTCCAATGAGTGAAGCCAGATGTTTCTGAATAAGGCCAGTCAGGTGCTTGGCATCTCTGTCAGTCGCCTCGTTTTCCTCTATGTGCTGCATCACAGTTGGGAACATATAAGGATGGGAGGAAAAGAATGGATTTCATTCCTCAGTTCATACACTCTGGTAAACACTCTACCAGCATACCTCTGTATGGAAAAGTAAGTGGGTGTCTTCCGTCCCCCATGTCAGCGCACAGCACATTGAAAACTCAGTTGTTGAGTGCGCTGCCTTGAATGAAGTTCCCAACTTTTACCACTTCTTTCTCAAGATCGTGAAGCATTCCTTTGGTTGCCAATGCCTCTCGGTGAATGAAGCAGTGATTCCACATGATGTACTGGCCAACAGCACACTCGATAAAGAACTCCGCTATTCTTCCCTGTCATGTTCGCGGCCCCATCACTTGTTATTCCCTTACAATTATTCTAGTCCAGCCCACACTTTGTAACCACGTAGTTATTCAATGTATCAAATATTTGTTCACCTGTCGTAGTGGTAGGAAGAGTCAAGCATACGCTCATATCCTCCATGAATTCATTTCCCCAGATATATCTCTCACAAACAAACAAGTTGCGCAGTCTGAAACATCTGTACTTTCATCTAGTTGGTTTGAGAATTCCCCCGCTGCTTTTAATCTTGAAATAAACTGCACTTCAAGGTTTTCTTAAATGTCATTTATTCTTCGAAAAACTGTGTTCTCACTCAGAGGGATGCATTTGAATTTATCAGCTGCCTTTTCGTCTAGGACTGCGCTAACCATGTCTATTGCCACAAGCAGCATTACCTTCTTGGCAACAGTGTGGGACATTTTTTCTTTAGCTGTACGGTACGAAACCACATAAGAGCTGTGCTTTATCATTCAATATCGCATTTTTATGGAAAACCTGAGCCGATGATTTAATCTCTTGTGCTTTCCTTTGAATGAAGTCCAAAGAAATTTGTCTTTGGAATAATGCTTGTGTTTATGTGTTTCAAGGGCATCGGGCAGAAAGATGGAGAAATTCTCTATGTCGGTGAATATTGCAGCCCAGAGTGGTGTCACCTTCATACTGACCCATGAAGAGCTGCTTACGCGCAAGCATGGCAATTATGAGCTCATGACAAGAGTCAAACCCAAGCAGTTGATACAGACCTTTGAGGTTAGTGAGACAACATAAACCATTTATGCATGCACTTTCAAATATGCACTTCATATGTGAGATCTGTCTTCATCACCTTGTTTTTATTGTACTCTGACACACACTGCACTGGAGCACATCAATAAGATGTCCTTGTCTTTTATCAACAGATTGTTGTGGACATTTATGAACCTCAAGGTATTGCCTTCCTGGACGCCCACGGTACTTTCATCAGCAATGAATTGCTCCTCCTTTTGGAGAAAACTGTCACTGACACTAAGGTGCATGACTGGACCTATCCTGGACACCCCTTATTAATAAAGCATAACAGTAGACAAGATCAAATCAGGAAAAATCATTTATGAATCCTTAAGTGTCATTAATATTAAATATTAAAATCCAACCCTCCTTCCACCCCCCTTAGGCACATGTCTCCTTCTCTCCAACACTGGACCAGCAGAGGACATGTCCAGACTGTGATGGTACCCTGATCGACGGAGACTTCTTCATAAAATATGATGTGAATCGAGAGAAGGGCATTGGTAGCATCCAGGTAAATTACTCAGGCTTCAATTCATGGTTGAGAAAACATTACAAGTTACACATCTAGTAGATGCTGCATTTGAGTTGCTTTTTCTGTTTATTTATTAGTCCTCGCTTGTAAGCAAAACAAAGCATGGTCCAAATCACTACAAGCAATGAAACATTTGTGATATAATGATTTGGTGAATTTTTGTTCATTTTTAAGCATACACAGAGGATTTACAACACACACAAACACACACACACACACACACACACACAAAAACAACAACCTGAACAACCAAAGGGGTCAGGAACAGAAAATACTAGCACGTCATGTGCAGTGATTGCTGTGGTGATGCTATAGGGAATATTATTGTGCTTTTGGTATCTGTTGGTTCTGAGACAATGCATATAACCCTATACCCTGCTTCCTAGGGTGTAGCTCTGAATGCATTTAGCATAGAGCTTCGATATTTTGGCTGATCTCTTGATGGAATTTTTCTTTCTACTCCATCCATACAATGTTTAAAGAAAAGCTGTATATCGCTTGGTTTGACAGACACAGTAACCCATGAACCCTTCTCTGTTCCTCTCTCAGATAGTGAATGGGTATTTTGTGCACTTTTTTGCCCCTACGGATTTGACTAATGTGCCAAAGAACGTGTTGTTTGTGATAGACATAAGCGGATCCATGTATGGGACAAAAATCCAGCAGGTGAGAGTACACACTTGGGGTGAGGTGAGATGGACTGTTTGATTTGTGTTACAGTAGAAGTGCTCTGTCTGGATTAATTCACTCAGAGAGCATGGGAGATGGTGTTGTATGACGGTGTAAACAGCATTTGCAAACACTGACAATATTTCTGCACTGACTGATATGCACTTGAAAATGTAACAAGTGTTGGGGTTGTTGGGCCCTCTGTAATTGCCCTGTGACCCCCCTCAGACCCGTGAGGCCTTGCTGACTATCCTGGATGACATACATCCAGACGACTACTTCGGCATTGTCTTATTTGACGACACTATCGTGAGGATGAAGCCGTCCCTGTCCAAGGCCACTGAACAGAATGTGAAAGAAGCAAAGGACTACGTCAGGAAAATCATAGCTGTGGGAAGTGAGTAAAAATGTGAACATTCCTTTGTGCCTAAATGTCCTCCCTTGACCACAGCCCCTCAGCGTTTGTAGGCTGTTTTATGTATCCTCTGTCTTTTTCTTTTAGTTGTAACTGTACATCTCTCAGTGTGTCTTTCTGTCTCTATGCCTGGCTTTCATCATAAGTCATGTGCTGTGTCCTCCCCCTGCCCCCTTTCTCTTAGGCACCGACATCAACGGTGGTGTGTTGGAGGCAGTTAAAATGATCGAACAAGACACAGCTGAGAAGAAGCTGCCTGAGAGGAGTGTGTCCATGGTCATCTTGCTGACAGATGGACAGCCTAACTCTGGTGCGCTGAAGTGTCCTCTATCTCAGTCTGACAGTCTGAATTCACATTTCATTATATTGTCCTCATATTATTTTCACAGCTTATCAGACAACACAGCCAAAGCCCACAATAAAATACAGTTTAGTACACAAGAACAATTACCATTAGGGCTGATTGTGGGGCTCATCCTGTTAAGGCCCTCTTATCGAATCCAGACCTAGTGGCTGTGGCCAGTAGCCCCACGGTGCAACGCACAGTTGGCAGTAGCATTGCCCAGCAGGGGACGGATCAGTCGACCGGGTTGCCTCGGAGAGTAGCTTGCCCCATAGAGATGGGCGGTGAGTTACTGGGGAAGGGTTAATCGAAATAAATAGAGGGTATAATTGGTTACCAAATTGGGCAGAAAAACAGGGAATAATCCAAAACAAAATTTATTTTAAAAAAAAGAAAAAGACTGAGCATGCCAAATTGTGAGAAAAAAGGGGATAAAACATAACAATTACTCTACAATACCAGCACACGACTCTCATACAGTCCACCATAATTGAATTGTGTGCTTTGCGAATGAACAAGAACAAGTTAGTGTGAGCGTGTGTGCTTGCTTGTGTCTATGTGTGTGCAGGAGAGTCAAGGCTAGACAAGATCCAGGAGAATGTGCAGAAAGCGATGGGAGGCAACATGACTTTGTTCTGCCTTGGATTTGGCTACGATGTTGATTACAATTTTTTGGATGTGATGGCAAAGCAGAACAATGGATTGGCCAGAAGGATCTACACTGACTCAGATGCTGCCTTACAACTGCATGTATTGACTCCTTAGTGACCCCCAACTGTTATATGCATTTCATTATACAGTAACATTGGTTATAGAAGAGAAAATAATGGGAACACCAAACAATATATACATTTTTAATAACTAATAAGGAGTCGGACAGCCTATTGCCTTCAGAACAGCTTCAATTGTTCTCGGAATTCTGTTATACAAGTTTTGAACTGTTTCAAATGGGATATTGGACCATTCTTCAAGAAGGAAAGCCTCCAGTTCTTTGAGAGATGAAGTCTGCACTCTAGGTTCTAGAATTTCCAATACATTTCTATGATTTCTTACATTTCTTAGATCTGGAGATTTCATTGCTCAGAAGTCCAGGTTTTATGTTGTTGCGCATTGGCCTTGGTTACAAGCGGTTTCCGAATTATAGCCCTACCATAAATATCAGCTTTGCGAAGCTCACAAAATACCGTTTTTATTGGGGCTGCATCACGGAGGTGTAGAATAATTTCTGTGGTCATTTTTGAGGTCGTTGTTTTGTGGTTTAAGCAACTATCATATTCAGTGTCCATCTATCCCTGTCAGTGAGCTTCGACTTGCCACCACTATTCCTCTTTCCTGATGCAGTTTTCCTTGTTTGGCTTATGTCATCATGATTTTCCACACTGTTCTCCTTGTCACATGAAATAATTTTTACCATTTCTGTGACTGATGCACCTGCAATTCGGGCACCAACTATTTGACCTCTTTCAAAATATGTTAGATCTCTCATGTTGCTTTAGAAAATCACATTAAAGTGTTTATTTTAAAATGTATTTTACAGCAGAAACATATTGGTAATTACTGTTGACATGAATACAAAACACCTGTGTAGACCCCTTTTTAATTGTGATTTAGTTACTTTAAAATACAAATCCTTTTTAATTTGGTGTTTCCATTATTTCCACTATTGTTGTAGTTGCGGTACTGTAACAAAAGTATTATAAAGTTAAATATAGTGTAACACTACTGCTATGTATGTTTGTTATACTATTATATAAAATACTGTTTCATGTACATAGTTGTACTGTAATGATACTATTATATAGTTTAAATGTAACAATACAGAAATATATACTGTCCGTGCATTTATGTGCATGCTCATGCTGCATGTGTGTGTGTTGATTGTTAACAATTACTACGTTTCTTTTGAATTTTGTGTGTTAATGATAATATTATATAATATATAATAACTGTATGAGTACCAGTTTAGTGTATTAGATTTATCTTAAATTTAGCATATTTACATCTACTGTATGTAAATCCAATCCAATCCAACTAATGTTTAATTGTGATCCAATATATTTATGTGTGTGTGTGTGCATGCAGTATGTGTGGATCTCACACATTTGTCTGTTTTAGGGTTTTTATTCTGAGGTAGCCAGCCCTCTGCTCGCAGAGGTGAACATGCATTATCCAGAGACTGCTGTAAACTCGCTGACCAACCACCACTTCAAGCAGCTCTTCAATGGATCTGAGATTGTTGTGGCCGGCCGTCTGTCGGACAATGACCTGGACAACTTCCTGGTGGAGGTGTCAGCGCAGGGGGTAAGACACATCAACAGTCCGTTTTATGTGTTATCACGTGGATGTGGATTTTCCACGCCCGTCTTCTGTTAATAAATAGAAATGAAAGAAAGGGGTAATGTAAATCCTTTGTTTTATGTGTTCCAGCATTAGATAAATACTCTTCACTTCATCACCCTTCAGGACAATAGGCCTCACTTATTAATTAATTAATTACCTTAAAGGGAGTGACTAATTAACTCTAGAAACGTCAAAGACAGAGGAAATTCTCTGAAATGCCATTTCATTGAAAGGGAAACTTTCAGAGATTTATAATGCAATTTATGATGTTAGCTCCTCTCTGACCCCACTCAAGAATGTATGGTAGAAAGACCTTAAATGTAAATTTGAGGACAACCAATGGGAGAACATTTATAAGAATATCTTCCTTTCTTTTTCTGGTAAGAAAGTAATTGGAACAAATTTTAGAAATACAAATGCATAGAATTTACCTGACGCCTGTCCGTCTAAGTAGAATGTAGCCTAACTCCTCACCTATGTGTCATCAATGCAAAATACAAACAGTGATGGGGAAGAAATGTGATCTAAGTGACTTTGACCGTGGAATGATTGTTGGTGCCAGACGGGGTGGTGTCTGCTGATCTCATGGGATTTTCATGCACAACAGTTTCTAGAGTTGGTCAACAGAGAATGGTGCGAAAAACAAAAAACATCCAGTGAGCAGCAATTCTGTCAGTGAAAATGCCTTGTTAATGAGAGAGGTCAGAGGAGAATGGCCAGACTGGTTCAAGCTGGCAGGAAGGCAACAGTAATTCAAATAACCACACATTACAACAGTGGTATGCAAAAGAGCATCTCTGAATGCACAACACGTTGAACTTTGAAGTGGATGGGCTACAGCAGCTGAAGACCACACCGGGTTCCACTCCTGTCAGCTAAGAACAGGAAAGTGAGGCTACAGTGGGCACAGGCTCACCAAAATTGGGACAGTTGAAAATTGTGAAAATGACGCCTGGTCTGACAAATATCGATTTCTGCTACGACATGCAGATGTTAGGGTCAGAATTTGGCTAAACAACATGAATCCATGCATCTATCCTGCCTTGTGTCAACGATTCAGGCTGGTGGTGGTGGCGTAATTACATTACATTACATTACATTACATTACAGGCATTTGGCAGACGCTCTTATCCAGAGCGACGTGCAACAAAGTGTTAACCGTAGTCGAGAACAGTTTAGCTGAAAGCCAATGGTGTAAAGTAATGGTGTGGGAAATGTTTTCTTGGCACACATTAGGCCCCTTAATACCAATTGAGCATTGTTTAAATGCCACATCCTACCGGAGTCTTGTTGCTGACCATGTGCATCCCTTTATGGCCACAGTCTACCCATCTTCTAATGGCTACTTCCAGCAGGAGGACGTGCCATGTCACAAAGCACACGTCTCAAGCTAGTTCCACGAACATGACAATGAGTTCAGTGTTTTCCAATGGCCTCCACAGTCACCAGATCTCAGTCCAATACAGCACCTTTGGGATGTGGTGGAACGGGAAATTCGCAACATGGATGTGCTGCCGACAAATCTGCAGCAACTGCATGACGCTATCATGTCAACATCGACCAGAATTTCTGAGGAATGTTTCCAGCACCTTGTTGGATCCATGCCACAAAGAATTAAGGCTATTCTGGGGGCAAAGGGGGGTCCTACCCAGTACTAGAAAGGTGTACCTAATAAAGTGGCCACTGAGTGCAATTGTTTGTATATTTGCTCTTCAGAAATAGTCGCATCTGAGCAACAAAACTGCAAAGCAAGGATTTGTCATAGATATGCTACCAGATCATAAATTATGGGTACTTGTAATGGGTAGTACTTTTATTAAGTCGTTTGTTGTCAACTCTGAGGATGGAGGGAAGCCAACAAGACATTCACTGTGCACAGGAGTAGCTCTATGGTGCTAGAGTTCCGGTCGACAGCATGACGAGTGCCGTCTCGGAGGAGACGATACCTTGCCTTTGTCACTTTCGGTTACAGGGCTACGGCAGGAAGGGATTGACCTAAAAATAGTGGGTGTAATTGGCTACCATATTGGGAGTAAAACTGGAAAAAATCTGAAAACAATTTTTTTATGTAGTGCAATTCCCCAGAACAATGACTCCTCAACTGGTGGACTAGAGTGGGAAGAGACTGGTTGCATGTTTTGTTGGACACACATGCTAGAGTACATTCCACAAATTGATGGAGCATGCTGCAGACAGCCTAACAAATTAAATTGGACAATCCAATTATTGACAAAAAGTTAAATAAGAGTGTGACACTGGGAGAGGTGGAGGGAGGAGCAGAGAGGGCCTCTCCTCCCTTTTGGCTGCTGTCAGGTGCTCCTGTTCCCTCCGACAACCTGGAAAGGACTATAGGACCTTGAACAGCAGCGGCCTCACATACAGGCAGGCTCACCTGAGGCTAATGAGCAATCAACTCAGTTGTGAGCCATTGCCTTCGTAAGGCCTTTATAAAAGCACAGGCATTTTGGGCATGGAGGAAAAGGTGCTAGGTTGTGTTGCGTTTTTTCCCCTCTCATGAATAGTTTTTAGTTTAACTTAGTTTTTTGGATTTTGTTTGTAAGAAGACAATACATTTGGAATCGGAACTCTGTTTTTGGTTGGTTTTTCATCCACTCACCACCTGGCATGGTGGCCACCCCTGCCACTTTGCTACAAAGAGGATAAAGAGCTTGTATAAATATGTATTTCTTGCCGCCTTCTCAACACTGCCCTAAGCCCCTAATACACAGGACTACAGGTAACTGCTTAAATAAAAGAAACACCAATATAAAGTGTCCTAATAGGGCATTGGGCCACTATGAGCTGCCAGAACAGCTTCAATGCACCTTGGCACAGATTCTACAAGTGTCTGGAACTCTATTGGAGGGATACAACACCATTCTTCCACAAGAAATTCCATCATTTGATGTTTTGTTGATTGTGGTGGGAAAACGCGCCTCATGCGCCACTCCAGAATCTCACATAAGTGTTCAATTGGGATGAAATCTGATGACTGAGACAGCCATGGCATATGGTTTACATCGTTTTCATGCTCATCAAACCATTCAGTGACCACTCGTACCTTGTGGATGGGAGAATTGTCATCCTGGATATGACCACTCCCATCAGGATAGAAATACTTCAGCATAGGATGAAGGTGATCGCTCAGAACAGTTTTGTATTTATTTCCGTTTATCTTGCCCCATAAGGGGTTACGTGGACCTAAACCATGCACCCCACATGATAACAGAGTCATCAGAACCCTTCATTTACTGTTTCCTTTATTTTAGCAGTTACCTGTAATACCCTAAATAGCAATTTAGTTCATGCATTAGATAGCGTAGCGCCAGTTAAGATTAAAAAGAGGTCAATTGATAAAATATCACCATGGATAAATAGCACTATCCGTGAGCTTAAAAGATTATGTAGAGCAGCAGAACGGACCTGGAGAAAAACTAAACTAGAGATTCACCGTAGCATATTGAAGGAATGCATCTCTACCTATAATAAAGCTATATCCACTGCGAGACGAACCCATTTTTCTAAGATAATTGCTGAGAATGGCAGTAACTCTAGGTTCTGTTCTCAACTATTGACCGCCTATTAAATCCCACCAACTTCTGACATTTCTAGCCAAGCCTCTGCATCTAAATGTGAGGACTTTGCAAATTTCTTTAACAATAAAATCACAACCATCAGAGCTGGCATTACAAAAACAATCGCCGACCCCTGCATTCAACCTCGTGAAAGGCAGGCAACTATGGGAAAATTCACCAACATCTCAACCCCAGAACTGTGTAAGATTGTTACTCTGAGTAAACCATCATCATGCTGTCTCGACCCAATCCCTTCTCCACTCTTCAAGAGTGTTTTCAACAGTATCTCAGATTCCGTCCTGAAAATTATTAATACATCCCTTGAAACGGAATTTGCCCTGAGGCTTTTAAAACTGCCGTTGTGAAACCTCTACTGAAGAAGCCTAAGCTACACTGTGACACTCTTAGCAATTATAGACCCATATCAAACCTCCCATTTTTAAGCAAGATACTGGAAAAGTTTGTTTTCCACCAGTTAAACAACTTTCTAAATGAAAACAACATTCTAGAGAAATTTCAATCAGGGTTCAGAACAAATCATAGCACAGAAACTGCTCTCACAAAGATAGTCAGCGATCTGAGACTTAATGCTGATGCCAATAAGATTTCGGTTCTGGTTCTCCCTAGATTTAAGTGCAGCGTTCGACACAGTTGACCATGAAATTCTCTTAAATCGCCTCGAAAACTGGGTTGGTCTCTCTGAATGTGTTTTAAACTGGCTCCGAACTTACATTACAGGAAGAACATTTTATGTTAGTCTGGGGGACCATGTATCAGAGAAACACGACATAACCTGTGGTGTCGCACAAGGGAGCTGCCTTGCCCCTCTGCTGTTTTCACTATACATGCTTCCTCTAGGTGATATCATCAGGGAACATGATGTTAGTTTCCATAGCTACGCTGATGATACACAATTGTACATATCCGTTGAACCAAGTAATGTAGATGCCTTAAGCTCCCTTACTACCTGTATGTCAGCAATAAATAAATGGATGAACAATAACTTTCTAAAACTTAATGAGGATAAGACAGAAATCCTATTGGTTGGCCCCAAATCCAAAAGGGATGAGCTGCTTAAAAGACTTGGCAATCTGACTCCCTGGATCAAACCAGAAGTAACAAGTCTGGGTGTTATTTTAGACTCTGATCTAAGTTTTACGCCCCATATAAACAAGGTGACCAAGGTGGCATTCTTTCATCTCAGAAACATTGCCAAGGTACGGCCATTCCTGACCCAGCAAGATGCTGAAAAATTAATTCATGCGTTTATCTCAAGTAGATTAGACTATTGCAATGCACTCTTTACTGGTCTTCCTAAAAAGTCCATTGAGAGGCTGCAGCTTATCCAGAACTCCGCTGCCAGACTACTAACTAAAACAAAAAGAGAGAACACATCACTCCAGTCCTAGTTACACTGCACTGGCTCCCTGTATCTACCAGAATTGATTTTAAAGTCCTTCTACTCGTTTTCAAAGCTCTAAATGGCTTAGGACCGGCCTATATTACAGAGTCTCTGTCACTCTATGCTCCTTCTCGAGCCCTTAGATCCTCTACTGCTGGTTTTTAGATACTTTAAACCCCACCCAAAAGAAAATTGGAGATGCAGCCTTCTTCAGCTATGCTCCCAAATTGTGGAACAGTCTACCCAAAGATATTAGAGAGGCAGGCTCTGTTGACATCTTTAAACGGCACTTAAAAACATATCTCTTTAACCTAGCCTTTTTTAGCACCACATCTTATGATATGAGTCCCATATGCTGTTTTCAAATGACATTTTATGCTCTTAAATATTTTATTGTTTTACTGTTTTAATTAATTCACTGATGTTTTATTGGTCATTGATGTTTTATTGTTTTATCTTCTGCTTACTCTTAACAACTTGTTTTATATCTTGTTTTACTTTGTCTGTGAAGCACTTTGCGCTGCATCTCAATGCATGAAAGGTGCTATATAAATAAAGCTTATTATTATTATTATTATTATTATTATTACCTGTATATCCACTACTTCACTATAAGGTACCCACTACACTGCTGTCTCTCTCACTGTCTCTCCCCAGATGGAAGAGGATCTCTCTTTCAAGGGTCAGGCTCACACCCTGGACTGGAATGTTGTCTTCCCGGATGCGGGCTACATCTTCGGGGATTTCACAGAGCGTCTTTGGGCGTACCTCACCATCCAACAGCTGCTGAGCAAGAAGTTAGCATTATTCCCTTCAGTTACAATTCAGGTCATCTGAGCTCTAGAAGTGAGCCACAAGTGTCTCAAGAATCATTTTTTTCACTTGGATGTTGTAGGGTAAAATGTGTAAATAAAGGTGGGGAAGGTCTGATTTAATATGTTTTAATTTTAGGCTACTTCAGATACTATTCTCAATTTTTTTTTCATAAATTGTCATCAAGGCCATGAGGAGAAATTGCATTCAAAGCATAGATGCAAAAAAATATCTCGCTGTGACAATAGTTTTGGAAGATTGCCTCCCTTTTTTCAAGTCCAACAACCTTAACAGACAATACAATGTTTGACCATTGCGTAATCAATGTTTCCAACTTTACTTGCCATTTTGTATGACACTTGTTTATAGACTGCGCATGGTTTGTCCAATGTAAGCTAAAACATATGAACATGTAAAGCACATTTGTAGTGCTACAATTTATTTATTGTTGATGGTAGAACTTTTTCCCAGTAAGGGGATGTTTGAAATATTTGCAATTAGTCATATTATTGCATTTAGTGCATCTGACGCATTACTCTTGGAGGTCTGCCAATCGATCCCAAAGACCCTAAACATCCAGGTACTCAAGTGAAATAAATTGAAATAAAGTCTTTATTGCGGCAGGCAGAGCAGGAAAGTATGTTGTCAGTTTCGGATGGAGCAGAAACAAGATCTTTGTGATTCCGGGACTAGGGTTGGCTACCTTCTGGTCTGAAGCACCTATGGCTGAAGTTTCTCAGTGATATGAAGGCATTACCTATGCTGATTTGGGTGTGGTCCTCACAGGGATAGCAGTCCAGAGCACGAGAAGGCAAACATCAGTGCACGGGCCCTAGAACTTTCCCTGCAGTACAGCTTTGTCACCCCCCTCACCTCCATGGTAGCCACCAAGCCCCAGAGTGATGAGGCACCAGGGGACACGCTCATCGCTGACAAGCTGACCGAGGGTATGAACTGGGGGGTTGGGATACAGATTCATAAATCACTGAAGGCCGGAAAATGGCATTTGCTTTTCTCAGGTTGGCAGGGAATTTGTTAAGTATGCTAATTAAGACAGGTAAACCCTCACTTTCAGTATCACTGAGTGCTAATAACCACTGGTATTGCACTGAGGCCAGGTTCTGAATGACGCAATATAGGGGTATATGGGATTCGCTGTCACTTAACATAAAGCCCCACAAACCTTTTGTAAATTTAGGACTTGTTGTACAGTAGCTGAAAAGCAGTAAATTCATTTCAGAGGGTCCCAGGAAGCATATTTGATATATTGTAATATTTGCTGTTCATGGGATTCTGGCTGCTGTTGGCTAACTGTTGATGATCTGTATATCTAAGCAGTAGAGTCTGATAGACAGATGAATTCAGACCTTGATACAAGCATGTGATATTGACCTTTTGTCCCATATTGGTTTACAGATGAGCGACAGCACTCAAGTAGCCGTAAGTATTGATCAGCTGTGAAACCTGACTTTTTCATTATTTTATTCAAATTATTCCAAAGAGTAGGGGGTTCCCTGGGGCCCAATCTGCCAATCTAATCCTGTCCTTGCTTTATTGCATAAATAAATCCTTCCCATGACCTGTAGGTGTACTACGTGCTGAGGGCGATCGAGTTTCAGTGCTGTCGCTGGAGTGGAGCTCAGAGTAATGCTCCACTCAACCCTCCTGTTGCTTTGAACGGTCGGAGATGGTTTCTCTTGTGGCTGATTTTAGCGGTTGTGTGTGGAGTGGTGTGGCGAATACTGGATACTTAATGTGGTGCTGGATACTTAACATGGAAAACAGGTGATGGTGACATAAAATATGTTTATAATTGCAGGTTATTACGCACCCCCAGTGACATCGTACCATTACCACCCTGTCACAAGCGGTAGGTCCTCAGTGTCTCCTTTCTGCGGTTCTTGTCCTGTCAAATTGAATTCCAGTCTGGTGTATATGTTGGGTTTTATTTTATGCAGTCATCCCTATCAGCTGAAGATTACACTTGCGCCACATATTCTAATGTTTTGCTGCAGTGTATTTGGAGAAATGCTTTAGTTTACATGTGTACAGTTAATTAAGTCATTTGACCAGTTAAGCCATCCATGGCAATTGGTTGACACAAAGCCAGCATACACAAAAGCTCTTCAGAAATTTAGTTTTACACTCCTGTCCTAAAAAACAGCCTTGATTGAGATTGGCACAAGTCTGTCACTATTGGAAATGGTGTGGACTTGCTTCCATCACTTTTTGATGGGCATTTATCTCAGACCCTCTTATTTTCATTGGCAGTGGACGGAGACCCCCATTTCATCATTGACGTGCCGGAGCGTAATGACTCTCTGTGTTTCAACATCGATGAGGCACCTGGCACCATCTTCAATCTGGTTAGAGACCCACTGTCAGGTGAGATCCAGGGAGTGGGACCCACTGTCAGGTGAGATCCAGGGGGTGAGACTAACTGTCAGGTGAGATCTAGGGGGTGAGACTAACTGTCAGGTGAGATCCAGGGGGTGAGACCTGTCAGGTGAGATCCAAGGGGTCTGACCCACTGTCAGGTGAGATGCAGGGGGTTTTAACTGTGACCACAATGACTCAAGTACATTGAGTGAGTGACTACATGTGTAAATACAATCTACGTCTTTGTTCTATTGACTGGGAAAAGTACAATTAAGCTTTTAGAAAGTGTTCAGCATATGAAATCACAGGGACAAGGAAAGATGACTAGAAAGTCTAGAAATAGATTTTTATTGCATATATTTAAAAACTACCATTTCCTCTTGCACAGAAGTGCTTCACATTGACAAGCACTATTTATAATTGTGAAGGACAGAACCACCAGTGGTAGCAGTGTATGAGGTTTGGAATATAAGGAATTTTAACTCGCACATCTATGTAAGACAGATGTCCCTGTAAATCCTGCCTTAGTGTAAAAAACACCATAGTGAGTTGTGTAACATGTTTTATTAAATATGTTGACAGATGGCTCTAGCTAACCAGTGTAGTCATGAGGGGGATACTGTTTCGTTTGAACCTTGAAATAATCACTCACAATTTTTGTTCACTTTTAAGTAAAAAATACACCAGCTTCACTTGACTTGTTTTACCTACACTTCTTGTTAGTCTGAAAAAATGCAATTCATTCAGTGAAGCTGAAAACCTGCTCTAGTAAATTTGATTAAACATTGGCAAGTGCTGTTGTTTTTAATGCCCCAGGGCCCAGTTGTTGAAAATGTTTAATCTATTTCATAATAATACGGATTTGGAAATCCCATGTTTTACTATCCAGGATCAGGTAATTTAGCTTGCTTTTGTGCTGGTTTTTCAAAACAACATTGGATTGGATCACCCTGATCCAGATACAAACTTTTCAATATGACCAAATCCGGATTACCAGTGCTTTAAATAGAACTACACATCTCATTTACTGGCTATGTAAAGAACAACACAAGTAGAACAAGCGGCATGGGATCACTGTAGGTGCTTTTATTTATGCATAACTGAATAAGGAATCTTCTTAAGTACAGCATTTGAAATCATAAATAGCCTAAATGTCCAATAGGTAAAAAATATACAATGTTCAAATTTCCTCTTCATTTGTTGAGAGACCAGCATTTTGAAGCTGTGCTTTTAGGAGGCGTATCTCAAGTCTGGCTTTTGTTTGCTGCAGTTGGGTAAGCGTTGTGTGTTCCGCTGCCAGACGAATTTGTACTTATGCTCTTTCTATTTCACATTTAAGAAGTGATCCATAGGCATCATCATCTCTTTTTGGCGAAGAATGCTTCAGGCTTCTTTTCTGAGCTCCAGTGGCAAATCCAGAATAAATTATTCATCTGCATTAAAGGGAACTGGCTCACTTCCCCCTGCAACCTTGGACTCACCTCCCCCTACAACACCTGGAATCCCATGCAGAGCTTGGGAGTTTTCGCCTCCAATGATGTCCAGAATCACATCAGTGTAGTCACCCCTCTTAAAGGGCTTATTGCCTGTCTGGGTTTTTTTTGCTTCAGCATGATCCTTTGTTGCCTTGGCCTTCAGATTCTTCCATCTCAACTTCACTTGTTCCATGGTCCTCATCTGGCCAGACCCCATGGCATTCACATTCTGGGTGATTCCAGTCCAAATGTCATTTTTCATCTTGTTGGTCACTGCTCCACCCTGAGTAGATTAAAACTCTTAGTATTAAAACTACAAACTATTGAGGCATAATGGCACCTAACACCCTCCAGCAGTGCGTGGGTTTCCGCAACAGTAAAATTAGGTCCTTTTGAGTCCATGATTCCACCTCTTTGGTGTAGTCAACATAAAGTCTTTATAGGCCTTGGACATGAATGATTTAATTGACCACAAGCCCGAGCACATCAACTAATAGATGTTTATGCACTGCAATGATACCTTAACAGGTGTGTATTCGAAACGACTAATTACACAGACTTTTTATTCAGTCTCTCTCAGGAGACTTACAGAGAGACACTGAGATGGCAGGTATTGTCCATCACCACCACCATTTTGGAAGGAGAGGATACCACCAAAGGGTGTACATTGAGCACACCAAACTACTTGAGCAATACACCTCTGAAGAACTGTATGCACGGTTTCTCTTTGGACTTGCTGATATTGGGTACATTGCAAATCTTGTCAGGCCAAAACTGCAATGCACAACCCTAAGGAGTCATGCTCTGACTGTGGAAGAACAGGTCCTCATTGCTCTGCACTTCTATGCATCTGGAACTTTATATCAGGTTGTTGGTGACAATATGGGAGTTCACAAATAAAGTGTGAGTGATGTGGTAAAAGCTGTGTCTATCGCATTGACCAGCCTAGTCAATTAGTTTGGTTCATTCCCAAACGATAGCCAGATTGTCCAGACCAAGTGCAAGTTTTTTATTTTGGGGACCATGCCCAATACTATTGAGGTGATAGACTACACTCATGTGCATATACAAGCATCCCAAGACGGAGAGGGAGTTTGTCAACAGACAGCATCTACTTGTGGGCGATGCTGACCTCGTCATCACTAACTGTGTTGTGCCTGGGTCTGTCCATGATGCACGCATCCTAAGGGAGAGCGCACTATATCTTCAACTCAAAACCAATAGGATGGCATAATATTAGGAGACAGTGCCTACCCACTCCTACCATGGTTGATGACCCCTTTTCCAACAGCAAACACACCCGAGCAGGCACGCTTCAACACTTCACATTGCAGAACAAGGTGTGCTATTGAGCATCTAAATGGGGTTCTGAAGAGGTACTTCGCATGCCTTAACTACCTGCGGGTGGAGCCTCAAGCCTGGCTTGTATTACCCTCCACAGCATCGCTGCCAGGTGCAATGTCCCTCTCCGTGGTGACGTTGATGATCCTCCAGAGCCTGTTGATGACCCAGGCCAACCTGTGGCGTTCTATCTGAATGAGAGACTGACTGGTCGTGCAATAAGGGATACCATTGTCAACAACTACTTTTGACAGGTTGATCACTGGTGATTGCCTACCAATGCCTACTGCCTAGTGATGCCCTAGTGTCTGTGTCATTGTAATTTGTATACAGTGATAAATTAATGATAAAATTTATTCTGTTTGATATTGACAGCTGTTCATTTTGGGATTATTTTATGAGGACAAATTCATTATTAGGTGGACTGCACTGTCCTGAGAGGCTTAATAGGGTAATGTCTACTTTATCACTGTAAATGTGAAAGAAAAAATATACTGTATATATACAGTGCATCCGGAAAGTATTCACTTCACTTCACTTTTTCCACATTTTGTTATGTTACAGCTTTATTCCAAAATGGATTAAATTCATTTTTTCTCAGAATTCTACACACAATACCCCATAATGACAAAGTGAAAAAGTTTTTAGAAATTTTTGCAAATGTATTAAAAATAAAAACAAAAATATCACATGTACATAAGTATTCACGCCGTTTGCTATGTGACACTCAAAATTGAGCTCAGGTGCATCCTGTTTCCACTGATCATCCTTGAGATGTTTCTAGAACTTCATTGGAGTCCACCTGTGGTAAATTCAATTGATTGGACATGATTTGGAAAGGCACACACCTGTCTATGTAAGGTCCCACAGTTGACAGTGCATGTCAGAGTAAAAACCAAGCCATTAAGTCCTAGGAACTCTCCATAGACCTCCGAGATAGAATTGTGTTGAGGCATAGATCTGGGGAAGGGTATACAAACATTGCTAAAACATTGAAAGCACCCAGGAGAACAGTGGGCTCCATCATTGTGAAATGGAATAAGTTTGGAACCACCACAACTCTTCTTAGAGCTGGCCGTCTGGCCAAACTAAGTAACCGGGCAAGAAGGGACATGGTCAGGGAGGTGACCAAGAACCCAATAGCCACTCTAAGAGAGCTTCAGAGTTCCTCTGCAGCGAGGGGAGAACCTGGTAGAAGGACAAACATCTCTGCAGCACTCCATCAATCAGACCTTTATGGTAGTGGCTAGACGGAAGCTACTTCTGAGTGAAAGGCATATGACAGCCCACCTGGAGTTTTCCAAATGGTACTTAAAGGACTCTAAGAGCATCAGGAAAAAGATTATCCAGTCTGATGAGACACAAATTGAACTTTTTGGCCTGAATGCCAAGTGCTACCATAAAGGTCTGATTGATGGAGTGCTGCAGAGATGTTTGTCCTTCTACCAGGTTCTCCCATCGCTGCAGAGGAACTCTGAAGCTCTCTTAGAGTGGCCATTGGGTTCATGGTCACCTCCCTGACCATGGCCCTTCTTGCCCGGTTACTGAGTTTGGCCGGACGGCCAGCTCTAAGAAGAGTTGTGGTGGTTCCAAACTTATTCCATTTCACAATGATGGAGCCCACTGTTCTCCTGGGTGCTTTCAATGCTTTAGCAATGTTTTTATACCCTTCCCCAGATCTATGCCTCAACACAATTCTATCTCGGAGGTCTATGGAGAGTTCCTAGGACTTCATGGCTTGGTTTTTACTCTGACATGCACTGTCAATCGTGGGACCTTATATAGACAGATGTGTGCCTTTCAAAATCATGTCCAATCAATTGAATTTACCACAGCTGGACTCCAATGAAGTTCTAGACACATCTCAAGGATGATCAGTGGAAACAGGATGCACCTGAGCTCAATTTTGAGTGTCACAGCAAACGGCGTGAATACTTATGTACATGTGATATTTTCGTTTTTTATTTTTAATACATTTGCAAAAATGTCTAAAAACCTTTTTTCACTTTGTCATTATGGGGTATTGTGTGTAGAATTCTGAGAAAAAATACGAATTTAATCCATTTTGGAATAAGGCTGTAACATAAC
>JAINUG010001443.1:0-22769 GCA_029706075.1 Aldrovandia affinis | reverse complement strand
TGTGATAATGGACCGTTGGATCACCAATTCAGATTTATGGTGGTCCCATCTATGTGTCCCTTGGGGTTTTTAAGGTGTGTGATCTACCCAGCCTTCAGCGTGATAATTTAAGTCCCACCTGTAGGCCATCTTTATGGCTTTATGGTTATCTGTGGCTGGCCCCAGCTAGCAGCCCGTGCAGGAATTTGGCCAGCTGCAGGCACCCTAAACCCCAACCCAACTCTACCAACTGAGCCACAGAGGTCCACACAAAATAGGCTTACATTCATATTACAAAAATCTCCCACAATGGCACTCGTCCCTACACCAGCACTATCAGAGGGTTAGACCTCGCAGCAACAGAGGAATTGGACTTAATGACAAAATGGCTTGGTAAGGAATCTGGCGAGCATGTCAAACGAATGCGCTCTGTGCATGTAACTAATCCAGCAGCAGCTCTTGAAAGGGCATGGGAAAGACTCCGTGAATGTTATGCAGCTCCCGAAATAATAGAGAAATCTCTGTTCCAACGGCTGAGCGACTTCCCAAAAGTGTCAGCGAAAGACCGCACAAAGCTACGAGAGCTAGGCGACCTGCTCATGGAGCTCCAGTGCGCCAAGGAGGACGGCTACCTCCGAGGTTTGTCGTATTTGGACACCGCACGGGGCATAAACCCTATCGTCGAGAGGCTACCGTATGGCCTCCAAGAGAAATGGCTGTCCACCGGCTCCAGGTGGAAGGAAGAAAATGGCGGTTGTTTCCCACCATTTGCATTTTTTACCAGGTTTATCTGCTATGAAGCAAGGAAGCGTAACGATCCAAGTTTCGTTTTTCTCAATAGTGGCACTGCACCTATAAAACCAGACAGACCTACCTTTAAAGGTCACGGCTCCAGGAATCCTATCTCGGTTCACAAGACCGACGTCACTTCAGCGGACTCTGATGCAGACAACTCTGCGAAAAGCGGCAATGACCCAGGTAAAACATGCCCAATCCACAACAAACCACACCCGCTTAAAGTGCAGGACATTCAGAAACAAAACACACTGACAGGAGGGCCTTTCTCAAGGAGAAAGGAATATGTTTTAAATGTGTAGCTTCAGCCACTCATCTAGCGAAGGACTGCAAAACAGCAGTAAAGTGTACCGAGTGCGACAGCAGCATTCACGAAACAGCCATGCATCCCGGGTCAGTGTTAACAACATTCAAGGCTTCTTCATCCTCAGCAGAGAATGGCGGGGAGGGGGAAGGAGACCATGCAAGCAAAGCCATCGTCAGCTCCAGCTGCACAGAGGTATGTGGTCTGGGCCAAGCAGGCAGATCGTGCGCCAAGATCTGTCTCGCAAAGCTGTACCCAAAGGGCTCTCAGGACAAAGCTGTCAACGCCTACGTGGTACTAGATGACCAAAGCAATCGGTCGTTAGCAAGATCTGACTTATTTGAGCTGTTCGATGTAAAGGCTGAACCATTCTCGTACTATCTGAAAAAACGTGTTCGGCATGGTTGAAACATTCGGCAGAAGAGCCGAAGGGTTTCAGATTGAGTCGCTTGATGGCAAAATTAGCATTCCCCTACCACCACTCATCGAGTGTGACGAGATAGTTGACAATAGGTCCGAAATCCCGACACCAAACGCAGCTTTGCACCACCCACACCTAAGACAGGTAGCAGAATACCTCCCAGAGCTAGACCCTCAGCGGAGATCCTACTGTTGTTAGGCAGAGATGTCATACAAGTGCACCAAGTAAGGCAACAAGTCAGTGGGCCGCGCAATGCCCCCTTCGCCTCAACGCCTGGACTTGGGCTGGGTGCTTGTAGGAGAAGTGTGTCTGGGCAAAGCGCACAAGCCGACGGTCACAACATCCAAGACCAATGTGCTGGAGAACGGCCGTCCGTCAATCTTCGAACCGTGCACAAGCTTAGGTGTAAAAGAAAAAATCCATCAGGGCGGGGGAGTCACATAACAGTCTCCAGGTCCGGCAAGGTTACAGAGAAGACGCTGGGACAAACAGTATTCAACAGAACTGAATCAGACAATAAGCCTGCTCCATCTATTGAAGACACAATCTTTGCAAGAACAATGGGCAAGGAAGTCTATAGGGATAAAGCAAACAGCTGGACTGCTCCTCTGCCTTTCAGAGAGCCACGTCAACGTTTACCTAACAACAGGGAGCAAGCAGTCAACCGCTTCACGTCTCTCCAGCGAACTCTGAGAAAGAAACCAGAAATGCAGGATTAATACATCGCCTTCATGGGGAAGATCCTCGAGAACCACCACGCCGAGGTGGCACCACCATTGGGAAAAGATGAGGAATGCTGGTATCTGCAGACGTTTGGTGTGTACCATCCTCAAAAGCCCGGGCAGATCCGTGTGGTTTTTGATTCCAGCGCCCAGCACTCCAACGTCTCTCTCAACGACGTGCTTCTCACAGGGCCTGACCTCAACAACTCCCTCCTCGGGGTTCTGATTCGGTTCCGCAAGGAAAAGGTCGCTGTAATGGCGGATATACAACAGATGTTTTACTGTTTCCAAGTAAGAGAGGACCACAGGAACTTTTTGCGCTTCCTATGGTACAAAGACAATGACACGACTAAAGAAGTGATCGAGTACAGGATGAGAGTCCACGTTTTCGGCAACAGCCCATCTCCTGCGGTGGCTATCTATGGCCTTAGACGAGCCATCAGAGAGGGTGCACAAAAACATGGAGCCGACACCGTCCAATTCGTGGAAAGACATTTCTATGTCGACGACGGACTCATGTCTGTACCAACCGAGGTTGAAGCCATCGACCTCCTGAAGAGGACGCAAGCCTCACTTGCTGAGTCAAACCTCCGTCTCCACAAGTTCGCCTCAAACAGTCAAGCCGTCATGGAGGCTTTTGCACCCGAAGACTGTGCCAAAGCCGTGAAAGACTTTGACTTCAGCGGCGAAGCCATGCCTACTCAACGCAGTTTAGGGCTTTTATGGGAGATAACTACAGACACATTCACCTTTGCCGTGTCTACAGCCAACAAGCCATTCACCCGCCGTGGAGTGCTCTCCATGGTGAACAGTGTTTTTGACCCCTTGGGCATGCTGGCTCCGGTCACGATCCAAGGAAGAGCTCTCCTCCGAGAACTCACAGTTGACCAGTCCGACTGGGACACGCCAATTCCTGACAAGAAACTCACGAAGTGGAGGCCTGGCGAGACGCGCTCCAGGACCTGAAGCACCTGCATGTGTCACGCACGTACACACCAACCTCCCTCATCAAGGCAGTACACACAGAGTTGTGTGTGTTTTCCGATGCATCCACGAAGGCCATCGGTGTTGTGGCGTACCTGAAAGCAATACAACAAGATGGTCAAGTTGACATAGGCTTCGTGATGGGAAAGTCGAAGTTAGCACCTCAGTCCGAGCCTACCATCCCAAGACTCGAGCTGTGTGCAGCCGTCTTAGCCGTAGAGATGGCGGAGCTCATCCAAGATGAACTGGACGTCAAGCCGAACGAAACCAAGTTCTACTCTGACAGTAAAGTGGTCTTAGGTTACATATACAATGAGACCAAGAGATTCTATGTCTATGTCCACAATAGAGTGCAGCGTATCCGCCAGTCCACAAAACCAGCACAATGGCATTATGTACGGACAGAAGACAATCCAGCCGACCATGCATCTCGCTCAGTACCTGCATCGCGCTTGGGGCAGACGACATGGTTCTCCGGACCCACCTTCTTGCGGAAACCACCCGTGGGGGAAACAGAAAAAGGTCAGTCATTTGAGTTAGTTGAACCTGAAAAAGACAACGAAATCCGTCCACAAGTCAACACCTGCGCCACACAGCTGAAAGAGAACGGTCTTACCACACAGCGGTTTCGGCGTTTCTCCACTTTCAGTTCTCTGGTAAGGGTGTAGCACTCCTGATTCACATCGCACGATCCTGCAAACAGAACAATGTCAGCGGATGCAAAGGGTGGCACGAATGTAGCTTACCTCGCACACCGGACGAGCTGTCCCAAGCGGAAGATGTCCTCATCAAAGCTACACAAAAAGCAGCCTTCCCAAAAGAATTCGCAGCCCTCAACAAAACAAACAGATCCTCAAAAGCAGCAGTCTTCAGCGGCTGAGTCCAATCCTCGAGGGTGATCTAATCTGCGTTGGAGGCCGGTTGAAACATGCACACTTGAACACAGGAGAGAAGAACCCAACAATCCTACCCAAAGACAGCCACATCTCCTTACTGCTAGCAAGGCACTATCACAACCAGGTGAAACACTAAGGCCGCCACCTAACAGAAGGAGCGGTAAGAGCAGCAGGCCTGTGGATCTTGGGTGGAAAGACGCTGATCAACTCGGTGATACACAAATGTGTCACCTGTAGAAAGCTCCGTGGAAAACTCCAGGAGCAACGCATGGCAGACTTACCCCCAGAGCGCCTCCAATCCTGCCCCCCGTTCACCTACGTGGGGTTAGATGTTTTTGGGCCCTGGTCCGTCACAACCAGACGCACACGGGGAGGACAAGCAGAGAGCAAACGGTGGGCAATAATGTTCAGCTGCATGAGTTCAAGAGCTGTCCATGTAGAAGTGATCGAGTCGCTGAGCACGTCAAGCTGCATCAACGCTCTCAGACGCTTCTTCTCAATCAGAGGACCAGCAAAGCAGCTGAGATCAGACTGTGGTACTAACTTCATAGGAGCTTGCAAGGAGTTAGGGCTGAGCACAGACCAGGGGGACATTAGCATACGGAGGTACCTTAGCCAGCGAGGGTGCTCTTGGGAGTTCAACCCCCTCACAGCTCTCACATGGGCGGCCCCTGGGAGCGTATGATCGGCGTGGCCCGAAGGATCCTCGATTCCATGTTGCTCCAAGGGAATATTCACCTGACCCACGGTTCTGTGCACGCTTATGGCCGAAGTGACAGCAATTATGAACTCGAGACCACTCATCCCAGTATCCACCGACCCAGACTCTCCATTCATACTTTCGCCCTCCATGATCCTCACCCAGAAGGCTGGAGTCCCACCTCCTCTAGGAGACTTCACAGAGAGGATCTCTACACCAAACAATGGAGGCAAGTTCAGGCCCTAGCCGACAAGTTCTGGACACGTTGGAGTCGCGAATATTTACCAACCCTGCAAAATAGACATAAGTGGACAGTGTCCAAAAGAAACCTTCAAGAAGGAGATGTCGTCTTGCTGAAGGACAATCAAGCTGCTCGCAACAATTGGCCAATGGCTATGGTCATTGCCACTTTCCCTGGAAAAGACGAGAGAGTGCGTAAGGTGGAAGTGAAGACCATGGACTAAGGTTGTACAAAGACTTTTCGTAGACCAGTTACCGAATTGGTTCTGCTTCTACCCAAAGAGGACTGATATTCAGAACCCGCATAGTAATAAGGGTAGTGACCTCACAAAGGTCAGACGGGGAGTGTGTTGACTTTAAGTCATTGCTGTTGTAATCTGTTATGTTTCAGGCATTTCGTTAAATGTAACTTTTATTGTGAAAGACACTTCTCACTGACGGACTCTTATTTTGAAACGCCCCTCTCCTGGAATGAGAGGAAGTGCCTTTGCTAGAAAGGAAGTGCTTGGTCAGAGAGAAAGGTTGTTCTAGAAGGGAGAAGACACATGTTTGTTAGCGTCCAGCTTTTATCGTTTCCATCCTCTTACAAACTCCAAGCAGGCAATGCCGTAAGTTTATAATTTAACGTTATAAAATAAGACAATGTTAAAAGAGTGTTTGATAAATGTCACGTTTGGTTTGTATTAAAGAGAAAACGTTTTGTGTTACGAGTTATTACAATGAGAAAGGACAGGACAGCAATTGATATTGTTGTATTTATTTTTATTGCAGTTTTTACTCCATGTCCATGTACAAAGTGAAGAGCCTACAGTAAATGGTCAATCTTACTACACGACTCAGTCATTTTTGGAGTGGAGTTTAGCTCGCTGTTGAGCTGAAGTACAGTACGCTTTAGTAGGAACAGCACACCGCTATATCTTTAGCCACAGCGCACTACTAGTACTAGGCTTCATGTGATACGTTAGCTCGCCTGCGTCACGTCAGTTGTAATCTGGGAATTGTAGTCCACTGCGGACCTTGCGGACAGGCACGTGCACAGATAGGGCCCGAGGGGGGCTTGAGCCCCTGCCCTTTTGTCCTCAGAGTCAAAAAGTGCCTTTTTTTGGCTGGTGTTAATTGTATACATTTTTTTCTTTATTTGTTATTGAAATTCTATCAAAGATAAAGAGGGAAATGTATAGTAGTATCCACGAAAAATACACCTTATCAATTTAAAAAGTACTCCGCTCTCCAACCCCCCCCCCCTTCCCCTTCCAAATGGTGTTGTCATCACCACCGTCACGCTGTAATTTCGTCATTACTAGCCTCGGTACTCGCGAGCAAGTAAACTCGTCTAATTATCATTAAAACGACGTTATCTCCGTCATGCAGGACAACTTACAAATATGCAATTAATTTCTGAAGCAGGTAGTTACGTTTTGCCTAGTTTTGCTAGTTTAGTGTAGTCACCCCCTTTTCTTTATAGCCAGTTTTCAAAAAACGTGATGTTTAAAAGTGTATTACTGTTTGGGCATGTAGCAGTGTGTTTCCCTGTTAAAATAAAAGTTTCAATCAATCAATCAATCAATCCATTTTGATTGGGAAATAAGAAGCAGCATAAACACTGCTAGAAGAGGCAAATACACCTGTCTCCAATAAAAGGCAAAATACTTTGCACCTCCCTGACCCTGGATCAGTTTTTCAGCCATATGCATAGATGTGACAAATATATAAGAGTAGAGATGCACCGATTGCGATTTTCTTGGCCGATTCCGATTTCCCATTTTTTATTAGTCTGACTTGCCGATACGATTTTGGCGATTCCGATTTTTTTCCCTAAAAACAATAATTGACAACTTACACAAATATTTTTGTAACTTTGCTTTAATAGAAAATTAAGATTGACAATTCTGAGGTAGGTCAGAAGCATGAGGTAGGTCTCACTAAAACACATTTCAAAATAAAAAAGTGTTCCAGACAGAGCTTTTCTTTTTTGTGCAAATTAAATTCAATGATGAATAAAGAGAATCCAGTGCACAGCTAGCTACTATGCACATTTACTTTTCCAAAAGAAAACAGGTGCAACATCAAAATACAAATTAAAATAAATAAAATATAGCCTACATTTTGTTCTTTCCTCCTCCCCATATTTTAGTTCGAACCTATGATGCGCTAGACTAATTTGTTTGCTAGAGGTGGATTAGAGTAGATCCCAATTCTATATAGTGCAATGGAAAACACTTGTAGCGATATAAGGGCGGATGTTTCAGTTGCGGAGCTTGTCAAAGGCATTGAAACAAGCCGCTCTTCAGCAGAATTTCGTTATTTGCGTGAGTCAGGTAGCCTAACGACTTCGACTTTAACTAGCTTCAAAGCCTAGATAAAAATGTTTCAAACTAGGAGTAATTGGAAAAGAGGCGTACTGTTTCTGAGTTTGTTTGATAGTGGAAACGCACAGCTGGTACCTTCATGCACAACACAGTTAATACACCATTTGTGGTTTAGCTAGAAATCGTTAGATGAATTTATCATTAGGTCTAATAAGTTCGATTTGTATGAGTGAATAGCACTGTTTCATAACGTCACTCATTAGCTTAACATAATGATTTCAGTGCAATTCAGTGCTTCAGCAGGGCATTATTACGTGTCAAGTGTATGCACTACCACCATGTTCTATTAATGGAAAATGGTTCAGAGGAACCGAACTAGCGCACAACGGTTAATTATTAATTAACCCGGTACCTACGGTACTGTAGAAAAACGAGTACCCTCACATTTTCAGAATTTTGGCATCGACTTGGTACCTGGGTGATGATTTTTCAAGTGTCTGATTAGGTTGGTCGTTCGAACGTTTTCGAGGTTGTTCCTCCGCGGCTTATTTTCGATTGACATGTATGACAAACTGCAAGCTTTAAGTCGTCTTCACTGACTGTGAAAAACGCCCATACTGAGGACATGTTGAGGCGTGTTCAGCGCTGCGCTCATCTGATCTGTCTGCATTGGCTCACGGGTGCGCGCGCGTCACGTGAAAAGAGGGGGCGAGGAGCCAACCGGCGCACAGAATCGGGCTATGTGGAGTGATCGGGATCAAGTCACCGATTGAGGCCGATCAGCTGAAAATCGGCCATTTCCGGTCAGAGGCCGATCGATCGGTGCATCTATAATTGAGAGTGGTGGGAAAATGCAGAAAAGAGGCATTGGAGATGCTGGGGATTTAAACCAGGGCCTCATACATGCAAAGCATGCGCTCTACCACTGAGCTACATCCCCAGTGACTTTTCCATCCTCACAAGAGTTCCAATCACAGAGAGTATGAAATATAGATTATTTCCAAATTGATTGACCGGAAATGTTTAAAAATGGTCGCCTATAGGACCATGATGGCCCAAAATGTATTAGTGCTTCTGAAAACTCCAAAAACAACCTAGTGAAAACAAATTTAACATATAATCTATGCGAGAATCACATCATTGGGCCGTGAGGACCTCAAAGCATGCGCTCTACTACTGGGAGTTTTCACGATTCCAATCACAGACAGAGTGAAATATAGACTATTTCCAAGGTTATTGAATGGAAATTTTTACAATAGTCGACAATTGCTGCAATGGAGATGGCGGGGATTGAACCCAAAGCCTCATACATGCAAAGCAAGGGCTATACCACTGAGCTACATCCCCAGTAGTTTGTTATACCTCATAAACTTTCCAATCACAGAGAGTATGATATATACACTATTTCCAAGGTGATTGACCGGAAATGTTTAAACATGGTCGCCTATAGGACCATGATGACCCAAAATGTATTAGTGCTTCTGTAAACTCCAAGAACAACCTAGTGAAAACAAATTTAACACACATTCTGTGCAGGAATAACATCATAGGGTCAAGAGAGCCTCATATGTCTTACATCATCACGATTTCATCAACTTGAGCAGCAAATAGTCCCGATGTATTGACAGTGGTGGATGAATGCAGAAAAGCAGCAATGGAGATGCTGGGGATTGAACCCAGTGCCTCATACATGCAAAGCATGCGCTCTACCACTCAGAGTTTTCAGGATTCTAATCACAAACAGTGTGAAATATAGAATATTTCCAAGGTTATTGAATGGAAATTTTTAAACATAGTCGCCCATAGGATCATGATGGCTCATACTTCATCTGTGCGTCTGAAATTTTCAACAACAACAAAGGCAACACACAATCTGTGAATGAATAAAAGCTTAGGGCTAACTGGACCACTTATGTCTTAAATCATCAAGATTTCTACATCTTGAGCAGCAAATATTTCTGATGTATTGAGAGTGGTAGATGAATGCAGAAAAGCAGCAATGGAGATGCTGGGGATTGAACCCAGGGCCTCATACATGCAAAGCATGCGCTCTACCACTGAGAGTATAATATATACACTATTTCCAACGTTATTGACCGGAAATGTTTAAACATGGTCGCCTATTGGACCTCGATGGTCTGAACGTTATTGGTGCTTCTGAATACTCCAAGAACAACCCAGTGAAAACAAATTTAACAGACATTCTGTGCAGGAATAACATCATAGGGTCAAGAGAACCTCATACGTCTTACATCATCACAATTTCATCAACTTGAGCAGCAAATAGTTGCGATGCATTGAGAGTGGTGGAAGAATGCAGAAACAACGCATTGGAGATGCTGGGGATTGAACCCAGGATCTCATACATGCAAAGCATGCACTCTACCACTGAGCTACATCCCCAGTGACCTTTCCATCCTCACAAGAGTTCCAATCACAGCAGGGACGTGCGGTCAGGGAGGCAGGGAGGTAGAGCCTCACCTGTCATACTCCAATGAAAATAGCTGTTACGAAAAGTAAAAAAACATAATAATAAAATTAAGTAAATATTAAGATTTCTCCACTGATCTGTGTTGTAAATGTAATTTCTGTATGATTCCAATCATTTGTTATAGTCAAAATTGCCAAATTTGCGGAGCTCAGCTGCAAATACAGGGAGATCACGAGAGGTGCGGCAGCGACAGAGCTCTGCCTCCCCCTCTGATTGCGCAACCCCTAGAAACTGGCTGGAGCACGGGCAATAAGCGCGTGCCTGTTACCATCTCTCTGTATGTCATCAATGTAATGTTTGTAGACCCCTTCATTACATGTCCTCGCCTTCCATAGTCTAGGTAACTTATTTCACGTATGTGTATAAGATATTTAGGCTCGCTGGTCTCGTCATAAAAACTGCAATGAAAAAGCACCAGGTGAGGCAGCAATTACATCTGCCGCACTGAGGGGGGCGATCTTGAGCCCACGTAATTGGTGACGCTCGCTATTCCTCTACGATAGCTAGAAAAATTACAACTGCTGCAAAAAATGCACTGCGGCTACAACTCCCTTTAGTTTTATTGCTCTCGTTTCGTTCATCCTGAATATCTCTACATCATATGGGCTGCAAAAATGGAAAACGTTATATCTAACCTTAAACATTTCTCAAAATTGGACTTTCAATCAAAACAGAGTGATAAACAATGGAAGACCAATGCCTGAGCTTAAGGACCTACTTCAAACTAACAGACAGAAAATCACACGGTCGTTTAAAATAGAGTAGTACCAACAAAAAGACTGGCTGTGCTACGAAGAATCGCCTTTACTGCTTTCCCTGACTTTTGTTCTCCACTACCGACAACGTTTAGACTAAGGCGGGATTTTGTGACTTGAAAAATCTACCAAGGAGCCTCAACAAACATGAAAGATCGACAACTCACATTCAAAGCCAAATTGCTTTAGAAACTTTTGGAACTTCAAGGATAGATCTGGCTTTGAATGAACAGCGGAGATTAAATATCAGCATTCACAATGCTAAGGTAAAGGAAAACCGTGAGATTTTAAAAGACCTTATTAATGCAACCTGTTTCCTAGCCAAACAGGAATTAGAATTTCGTGGTAATGATGAGAGTGCAAGCTCTTCTAATCGTGGCAACTATGTGGAGCTATTGCATGCTTTTGCTGACAAAGATGAAAAGTTATCTAGACATTTGGAGACATACACTGTGTTTTCTGGCTTATCAAACAGAATACAGAATGATTTAATCGAAGCAGTCGGCGATGTAATTAGAAATCATATCAGAGGAGATTAATGCAGCCCCATTTGTTGCAGTCGAAGTAGACGAGACAACGGATGTCACTAACAAAGCCCAAATCTCTGTAATTTGGCGTTATGTGGCTAAAACTGAGGTGTCTTTTGAGGTGAGGGAGGCGTTCTTGGGATTTGGTGATGTGAGTGATGATAGACGAGCACCGGCTATTGCTGATTATGTTTTGGGAGTGTTGGGGAAATACAAGTGCGTTGTACTTATAAAGTAAATAAAGTAAGCTAAATAAAGCTGGCAAATAAAACGTGAATCAAATAGGCCTACGTAACTTGCCTGTATGCGAGTGTTGTAAAGAACGCTGAAATGACATATGAAACATACGGTGCCAAACCAATAGTCATTGCGCAACCTGCCAATGAATGGTGAATTTAAGATACCTCTATCGGGTTCATGTGTGTAGATCTAAATCTGTCTCTGGTACTATCCAGTGCCTCCCCAGACATTGACCTCACCGCACGTCACTGAATCACAGAGAGTATGAAATACAGATTATTTCCAAATTGATTGACCGGAAATGTTTAAACATGGTCGCCTATAGGACCATGATGGCCCAAAATGTATTAGTGCTTCTGACAACTCCAAAAACAACCTAGTGAAAACAAATTTAACATATATTCTATGCGAGAATGACATCATTGGGCCGTGAGGACCTCAAACGTCTCATATCATCAAGATTTCTCCAACTCGAACAGCAAATAGTTCCGATGTAATGTGAGTGGTGGTTGAATACAGTAAAGCAGCATTGAGATGCTGGGGATTGAACACAGGACCTCATATATGCAAAGCATGCGCTCTACCACAGGGAGTTTTCAGGATTCCCATCACAGACAGTGTGAAATATCGAGTATTTCCAAATGTATTGACCGGAAGTGTTTAAACATGGTCGGCTATTGGACCACGATGGTCTGAACTTTATTGGTGCTTCTGAATACTCCAAGAACAACCCAGTGAAAACAAATTTAACACACATACTGTGGAGGAATAACATCATAGGGTCAAGACAACCTCATACGTCTTTCATCATCACGATTTCATCAACTTGAGCAGCAAATAGTCGCGATGCATTGAGAGTGGTGGAAGAATGCAGAAAAAAAGCATTGGAGATGCTGGGGATTGAACCCAGGGCCTCATACATGCAAAGCATGTGCTCTACCACTGGGAGTTTTCAGGATTCCCATCACAGACAGTGTGAAATATAGACTATTTAAAAGCTGATTGACCGGAAATGTTTAAACATGGTCGCCTATAGGACCATGATGACCCAAAATGTATTAGTGCTTCTGTAAACTCCAAGAACAACCTAGTGAAAACAAATTTAACACACATTCTGTGCAGGAATAACATCATAGGGTCAAGAGAGCCTCATATGTCTTACATCATCACGATTTCATCAACTTGAGCAGCAAATAGTCCCGATGTATTGATAGTGGTGGATGAATGCAGAAAAGCAGCAATGGAGATGCTGCGGATTGAACCAGGGCCTCATACATGCAAAGCATGCGCCTACCACTCAGAGTTTTCAGGATTCTAATCACAAACAGTGTGAAATATAGAATATTTCCAAGGTTATTGAATGGAAATTTTTAAACATAGTCGCCCATAGGATCATGATGGCTCATACTTCATCTGTGCGTCTGAAATTTTCAACAACAACAAAGGCAACACACAATCTGTGAATGAATAAAAGCTTAGGGCTAACTGGACCACTTATGTCTTAAATCATCAAGATTTCTACATCTTGAGCAGCAAATATTTCTGATGTATTGAGAGTGGTAGATGAATGCAGAAAAGCAGCAATGGAGATGCTGGGGATTGAACCCAGGGCCTCATACATGCAAAGCATGCGCTCTACCACTGAGAGTATAATATATACACTATTTCCAACGTTATTGACCGGAAATGTTTAAACATGGTCATGCCTATTGGACCTCGATGGTCTGAACGTTATTGGTGCTTCTGAATACTCCAAGAACAACCCAGTGAAAACAAATTTAACAGACATTCTGTGCAGGAATAACATCATAGGGTCAAGAGAACCTCATACGTCTTACATCATCACAATTTCATCAACTTGAGCAGCAAATAGTTGCGATGCATTGAGAGTGGTGGAAGAATGCAGAAACAACGCATTGGAGATGCTGGGGATTGAACCCAGGATCTCATACATGCAAAGCATGCACTCTACCACTGAGCTACATCCCCAGTGACCTTTCCATCCTCACAAGAGTTCCAATCACAGCAGGGACGTGCGGTCAGGGGAGGCAGGGGAGGTAGAGCCTCACCTGTCATACTCCAATGAAAATAGCTGTTACGAAAAGTAAAAAAACATAATAATAAAATTAAGTAAATATTAAGATTTCTCCACTGATCTGTGTTGTAAATGTAATTTCTGTATGATTCCAATCATTTGTTATAGTCAAAATCGCCAAATTTGCGGAGCTCAGCTGCAAATACAGGGAGATACGAGAGGTGCGGCAGCGACGAGCTCTGCCTCCCCTCTGATTGCGCAACCCCTTAGAAACTGGCTGGAGCACGGGCAATAAGCGCGTGCCTGTTACCATCTCTCTGTATGTCATCAATGTAATGTTTGTAGACCCCTTCATTACATGTCCTCGCCTTCCATAGTCTAGGTAACTTATTTCACGTATGTGTATAAGATATTTAGGCTCGCTGGTCTCGTCATAAAACTGCAATGAAAAAGCACCAGGTGAGGCAGCAATTACATCTGCCGCTGAGGGGGCGATCTTGAGCCCACGTAATTGGTGACGCTCGCTATTCCTCTACGATAGCTAGAAAAATTACAACTGCTGCAAAAAAATGCACTGCGGCTACAACTCCCTTTAGTTTTATTGCTCTCGTTTCGTTCATCCTGAATATCTCTACATCATATGGGCTGCAAAATGGAAAACGTTATATCTAACCTTAAACATTTCTCAAAATTGGACTTTCAATCAAAACAGAGTGATAAACAATGGAAGACCAATGCCTGAGCTTAAGGACCTACTTCAAACTAACAGACAGAAAATCACACGGTCGTTTAAAATAGAGTAGTACCAACAAAAGACTGGCTGTGCTACGAAGAATCGCCTTTACTGCTTTCCCTGACTTTTGTTCTCCACTACCGACAACGTTTAGACTAAGGCGGGATTTTGTGACTTGAAAAATCTACCAAGGAGCCTCAACAAACATGAAAGATCGACAACTCACATTCAAAGCCAAATTGCTTTAGAAACTTTTGGAACTTCAAGGATAGATCTGGCTTTGAATGAACAGCGGAGATTAAATATCAGCATTCACAATGCTAAGGTAAAGGAAAACCGTGAGATTTTAAAAGACCTTATTAATGCAACCTGTTTCCTAGCCAAACAGGAATTAGAATTTCGTGGTAATGATGAGAGTGCAAGCTCTTCTAATCGTGGCAACTATGTGGAGCTATTGCATGCTTTTGCTGACAAAGATGAAAAGTTATCTAGACATTTGGAGACATACACTGTGTTTTCTGGCTTATCAAACAGAATACAGAATGATTTAATCGAAGCAGTCGGCGATGTAATTAGAAATCATATCAGAGGAGATAGAAATCATATCAGAGGAGCCCCATTTGTTGCAGTCGAAGTAGACGAGACAACGGATGTCACTAACAAAGCCCAAATCTCTGTAATTTGGCGTTATGTGGCTAAAACTGAGGTGTCTTTTGAGGTGAGGGAGGCGTTCTTGGGATTTGGTGATGTGAGTGATGATAGACGAGCACCGGCTATTGCTGATTATGTTTTGGGAGTGTTGGGGAAATACAAGTGCGTTGTACTTATAAAGTAAATAAAGTAAGCTAAATAAAGCTGGCAAATAAAACGTGAATCAAATAGGCCTACGTAACTTGCCTGTATGCGAGTGTTGTAAAGAACGCTGAAATGACATATGAAACATACGGTGCCAAACCAATAGTCATTGCGCAACCTGCCAATGAATGGTGAATTTAAGATACCTCTATCGGGTTCATGTGTGTAGATCTAAATCTGTCTCTGGTACTATCCAGTGCCTCCCCAGACATTGACCTCACCGCACGTCACTGAATCACAGAGAGTATGAAATATAGATTATTTCCAAATTGATTGACCGGAAATGTTTAAACATGGTCGCCTATAGGACCATGATGGCCCAAAATGTATTAGTGCTTCTGACAACTCCAAAAACAACCTAGTGAAAACAAATTTAACATATATTCTATGCGAGAATGACATCATTGGGCCGTGAGGACCTCAAACGTCTCATATCATCAAGATTTCTCCAACTCGAACAGCAAATAGTTCCGATGTAATGTGAGTGGTGGATGCTGAATTGACAGGACCTCATAAAAGCAGCATTGAGATGCTCACAGACAGATTGAAATATAGATTACAGGTTTACCTCATTTTTCTGAAAAACATGAAAACAAAGCATGCGCTCACCACAGGGAGTTTTCAGTTTACCACTTCCCATCACAGACAGTGTGAAATATAGACTATTTAAAAGCTGATTGACCGGAAATGTTTAAACATGGTCGCCTATAGGACCATGATGACCCAAAATGTATTAGTGCTTCTGTAAACTCCAAGAACAACCTAGTGAAAACAAATTTAACACACATTCTGTGCAGGAATAACATCATAGGGTCAAGAGAGCTCCAAACGTCTTTCATATGTCTTACATCATCACGATTTCATCAACTTGAGCAGCAAATAGTCCCGATGTATTGATAGTGGTGGATGAATGCAGAAAAGCAGCAATGGAGATGCTGGGGATTGAACCCAGGGCCTCATACATGCAAAGCATGCGCTCTACCACTCAGAGTTTTCAGGATTCTAATCACAAACAGTGTGAAATATAGAATATTTCCAAGGTTATTGAATGGAAATTTTTAAACATAGTCGCCCATAGGATCATGATGGCTCATACTTCATCTGTGCGTCTGAAATTTTCAACAACAAAGGCAACACACAATCTGTGAATGAATAAAAGCATAGGGCTAACTGGACCACTTATGTCTTAAATCATCAAGATTTCTACATCTTGAGCAGCAAATATTTCTGATGTATTGACAGTGGTGGATGAATACAGTAAAGCAGCATGGAGATGCTGGGGATTGAACCCAGGGCCTCATACATGCGAAGCATGCGCTCTACCACTGATCTACATCCCCAGGGACTTTTCAAGCTGCACAAGACTTCCAATCACAGAGAGTATAATATATACACTATTTCCAAGGTTATTGACCGGAAATGTTTAAAAATGGTCGCCTATTGGACCTCGATGGTCTGAATGTTATTGGTGCTTCTGAATACTCCAAGAACAACCCAGTGAAAACAAATTTAACACACATTCTGTGTTATAGGGTCGAGAGTGTCTCATACGTCTTACATCATCACGATTTCATCAACTTGAGTAGCAAATCGTCCCGATGTATTGAGAGTGGTAGATGAATGCAGAAAAGCAGCAATGGAGATGCTGGGGATTGAACCCAGGGCCTCATACATGCAAAGCATGCGCTCTACCACTGAGCTACATCCCCAGATATTTTACAATCCTCACAAGAGTTCCAATCACAGAGAGTATGAAATATAGACTATTTCCAATGTGATTGACCGGAAATGTTTAAACATGGTCGCCTATAGGACCATGATGACCCAAAATGTATTAGTGCTTCTGAAAACTCCAAGAACAACCCAGTGAAAACAAATGTAACACACATTCTATGCAGGAATAACATCATAGGGTCAAGAGAACCTCATACGTCTTACATCATCACCATTTCATCAACTTGAGCAGCAAATAGTCCTGATGCATTGAGAGTGGTGGAAGAATGCAGAAAAGAAGCAATGAAGATGCTGTGGATTGAATCAAGGACCTCATACATGCAAAGCATGCGCTCTACACACTGAGTTTTCAGGATTCTAATCACAAACAGTGTGAAATATCGAATATTTCCAAGGATATTGAATGGAAATTTTTAAACATAGTCTCCCATAGGATCATGATGGCTTATACTTCATCTGTGCGTCTGAAATTTTCAACAAGAACAAAGGCAAAACGCAATTTGTGAATGAATAAAAGCATAGGGCTAACTGGACCACTTATGTCTTAAATCATCAAGATTTCTACAACTTGAGCAGCAAATAGTTCTGATGTATTGACAGTGGTGGATGAATACAGTAAAGCAGCAATGGAGATACTGGGGATTGAACCCAGGACCTCAACATGCAAATCATGTGCTCTAACACTGATCTACATCCCCAGTGACTTTTCCATCCTCACAAGAGTTCCAATCACAGAGAGTATGAAATATAGATTATTTAAAAGTTGATTGCCCGGAAATGTTTAAAAATGGTCGCCTATTGGACCAATGATGACCCAAAATGTTATTAGTGCTTCTGACAACTCCAAAAACAACCTAGTGAAAACAAATTTAACATATATTCTATGCGAGAATAACATCATTGGGCCGTGAGGACCTCAAACGTCTCATATCATCAAGATTTTTCCAACTCGAACAGCAAATAGTTCCGATGTAATGAGAGTGGTGGTTGAATACAGTAAAGCAGCATTGAGATGCTGGGGATTGAACCCAGGGCCTCATACATGCAAAGCATGCGCTCTACCACTGGGAGTTTTCAGGATTCCCATCACAGACAGTGTGAAATATAGAGTATTTCCAAAGTTATTGACCGGAAATGTTTAAACATGGTCGCCTATTGGACCTCGATGGTCTGAACTTTATTGGTGCTTCTGAATACTCCAAGAACAACCCAGTGAAAACAAATTTAACACACATACTGTGCAGGAATAACATCATAGGGTCAAGAGAACCTCATACGTCTTTCATCATCACGATTTCATCAACTTGAGCAGCAAATAGTCCCGATGCATTGAAAGTGGTGGAAGAATGCAGAAAAGAAGCATTGGAGATGCTGGGGATTGAACCCAGGGCCTCATACATGCAAAGCATGCGCTCTACCACTGAGCTACATCCCCAGTGACTTTTCCATCCTCACAAGAGTTCCAATCACAGAGAGTATGAAATATAGACTATTTCCAAATTGATTGACCGGAAATGTTTAAAAATGGTCGCCTATAGGACCATGATGGCCCAAAATGTATTAGTGCTTCTGAAAACTCCAAAAACAATGTAGTGAAAACAAATTTAACATATATTCTATGCGAGAATAACATCATTGGGCCGTGAGGACCTCAAACGTCTCATATCATCAAGATTTGTCCAACTCGAACAGCAAATAGTTCCAATGTAATGAGAGTGGTGGTTGAATACAGTAAAGCAGCATTGAGATGCTGGGGATTGAACAGAGGACCTCATATATGCAAAGCATGCGCTCTACCACTGGGAGTTTTCAGGATTCCCATCACAGACAGTGTGAAATATAGAGTATTTCCAAAGTTATTGACCGGAAATGTTTAAACATGGTCGCCTATTGGACCTCGATGGTCTGAACTTTATTGGTGCTTCTGAATACTCCAAGAACAACCCAGTGAAAACAAATTTAACACACATACTGTGCAGGAATAACATCATAGGGTCAAGAGAACTCTCATGTCTTTCATCATCACGATTTCATCAACTTGAGCAGCAAATAGTCCCGATGCATTGAAAGTGGTGGAAGAATGCAGAAAAGAATCATTGGAGATGCTGGGGATTGAACCCAGGGCCTCATACATGCGAAGCATGCGCTCTACCACTGAGCTACATCCCCAGTGACTTTTCAAGCTGCACAAGACTTCCAATCACAGAGAGTATAATATATACACTATTTCCAAGGTTATTGACCGGAAATGTTTAAAAATGGTCGCCTATTGGACCTTGATGGTCTGAATGTTATTGGTGCTTCTGAAAACTCCAAGAACAACCCAGTGAAAACAAATTTAACACACATTCTGTAACATTATAGGGTCGAGAGTGTCTCATCATATGTCTTACATCATCACGATTTCATCAACTCACAGAGTAGCAAATCATGGTCCCGATGTATTGAGAGTGGTAGATGAATGCAGAAAAGCAGCAATGGAGATGCTGGGGATTGAACCCAGGGCCTCATACATGCAAAGCATGCGCTCTACCACTGAGCTACATCCCCAGATATTTTACAATCCTCACAAGAGTTCCAATCACAGAGAGTATGAAATATAGACTATTTCCAATGTGATTGACCGGAAATGTTTAAACATGGTCGCCTATAGGACCATGATGACCCAAAATGTATTAGTGCTTCTGAAAACTCCAAGAACAACCCAGTGAAAACAAATTTAACACACATTCTATGCAGGAATAACATCATAGGGTCAAGAGAACCTCATACGTCTTACATCATCACCATTTCATCAACTTGAGCAGCAAATAGTCCCGATGCATTGAGAGTGGTGGAAGAATGCAGAAAAGAAGCAATGCAGATGCTGTGGATTGAATCAAGGACCTCATACATGCAAAGCATGCGCTCTACACACTGAGTTTTCAGGATTCTAATCACAAACAGTGTGAAACATCGAATATTTCCAAGGATATTGAATGGAAATGTTTAAACATAGTCTCCCATAGGATCATGATGGCTCATACTTCATCTGTGCGTCTGAAATTTTAAACAAGAACAAAGGCAAAACACAATTTGTGAATGAATAAAAGGCTAACTGGACCACTTATGTCTTAAATCATCAAGATTTCTACAACTTGAGCAGCAAATAGTTCTGATGTATTGACAGTGGTGGATGAATACAGTGAAGCAGCAATGGAGATACTGGGGATTGAACCCAGGACCTCATACATGCAAAGCATGCGCTCAAACACTGATCTATATCCCCAGTGACTTTTCCATCCTCACAAGAGTTCCAATCACAGAGAGTATGAAATATAGATTATTTCCAAATTGATTGACCGGAAATGTTTAAAAATGGTCGCCTATAGGACCATGATGGCCCAAAATGTATTAGTGCTTCTGACAACTCCAAAAACAACCTAGTGAAAACAAATTTAACATATATTCTATGCGAGAATAACATCATTGGGCCGTGAGGACCTCAAACGTCTCATATCATCAAGATTTCTCCAACTCGAACAGCAAATAGTTCCGATGTAATGAGAGTGGTGGTTGAATACAGTAAAGCAGCATTGAGATGCTGGGGATTGAACACAGGACCTCATATATGCAAAGCATGCGCTCTACCACTGGGAGTTTTCAGGATTCCCATCACAGACAGTGTGAAATATAGAGTATTTCCAAAGTTATTGACCGGAAATTTTTAAACATGGTCGCCTATTGGACCTCGATGGTCTGAACTTTATTGGTGCTTCTGAATACTCCAAGAACAACCCAGTGAAAACAAATTTAACACACATACTGTGCAGGAATAACATCATAGGGTCAAGAGAACCTCATACGTCTTTCATCATCACGATTTCATCAACTTGAGCAGCAAATAGTCCCGATGCATTGAAAGTGGTGGAAGAATGCAGAAAAGAAGCATTGGAGATGCTGGGGATTGAACCCAGGGCCTCATACATGCAAAGCATGCGCTCTACCACTGAGCTACATCCCCAGTGACTTTTCCATCCTCACAAGAGTTCCAATCACAGTTTGTTATAGTCAAAATCGCCAAATTTGCGGAGCTCAGCTGCAAATACAGGGAGATACGAGAGGTGCGGCAGCGACGCAGCCTCTGCCTCCCCTCTGATTGCGCAACCCCCTTAGAAACTGGCTGGAGCACGGGCACAAGCGTGTGCCTGTTACCATCTCTCTGTATGTCATCAATGTAATGTTTGTAGACCCTTCATTACATGTCCTCGCCTTCCATAGTCTAGGTAACTTATTTCACGTATGTGTATAAGATATTTAGGCTCGCTGGTCTCGGCATAAAACTGCAATGAAAAAGCACCAGGTGAGGCAGCAATTACATCTGCCGCACTGAGGGGGCGATCTTGAGCCCACGTAATTGACGCCGCTATTCCTCTATGATAGCTAGAAAAAAATTACAACTGCTGCAAAAATGCACTGCGGCTACAACTCCCTTTAGTTTTATTGCTCTCGCTTGCTCATCCTGAATATCTCTACATCATATGGGCTGCAAAAATGGAAAACGTTATATCTAACCTTAAACATTTCTCAAAATTGGACTTTCAATCAAAACAGAGTGATAAACAATGGAAGACCAATGCCTGAGCTTAAGGACCTACTTCAAAACTAACAGACAGAAAATCACACGGTCGTTTAAAATAGAGTAGTACCAACAAAAAGACTGGCTGTGCTACGAAGAATCGCCTTTACTGCTTTCCCCTGACTTTTTGTTCTCCACTACCGACAACGTTTAGACTAAGGCGGATTTTGTGACTTGAAAATCTACCAAGGAGCCTCAACAAACATGAAAGATCGACAACTCACATTCAAAGCCAAATTGCTTTAGAAACTTTTGGAACTTCAAGGATAGATCTGGCTTTGAATGAACAGCGGAGATTAAATATCAGCATTCACAATGCAAGGTAAAGGAAAACTGAGATTTTAAAAAAGACCTTATTAATGCAACCTGTTTCCTAGCCAAACAGGAATTAGAATTTCGTGGTAATGATGAGAGTGCAAGCTCTTCTAATCGTGGCAACTATGTGGAGCTATTGCATGCTTTTGCTGACAAAGATGAAAAGTTATCTAGACATTTGGAGACATACACTGTGTTTTCTGGGTTTATCAAACAGAATACAGAATGATTTAATCGAAGCAGTCGGCGATGTAATTAGAAATCATATCAGAGGAGATTAATGCAGCCCCATTTGTTGCAGTCGAAGTAGACGAGACAACGGATGTCACTAACAAAGCCCAAATCTCTGTAATTTGGCTAAAGTATGTGGCTAAAACTGAGGTGTCTTTTGAGGTGAGGGAGGCGTTGGGATTTGGTGATGTGAGTGATGATAGACGAGCACCGGCTATTGCTGATTATGTTTTGGGAGTGTTGGGGAAATACAAGTGCGTTGTACTTATAAAGTAAATAAAGTAAGCTAAATAAAAGCTGGCAAATAAAACGTGAATCAAATAGGCTCACGAACTTGCCTGTATGCGAGTTGTAAAGAACGCTGAAATGACATATGAAACATACGGTGCAAACCAATAGTCATTGCGCAACCTGCCAATGAATGGTGAATTTAAGATACCTCTATCGGGTTCATGTGTGTAGATCTAAATCTGTCTCTGGTACTATCCAGTGCCTCCCAGACATTGACCTCACCGCACGTCACTGAATCACAGAGAGTATGAAATACAGATTATTTCCAAATTGATTGACCGGAAATGTTTAAACATGGTCGCCTATAGGACCATGATGGCCCAAAATGTATTAGTGCTTCTGACAACTCCAAAAACAACCTAGTGAAAACAAATTTAACATATATTCTATGCGAGAATGACATCATTGGGCCGTGAGGACCTCAAACGCCTCATATCATCAAGATTTCTCCAACTCGAACAGCAAAATAGTTCCCATGTAATGTGAGTGGTGGTTGAATACAGTAAAGCAGCATTGAGATGCTGGGGATTGAACACAGGGACCTCATATATGCAAAGCGCGCTCTACCACAGGGAGTTTTCAGGATTTATCACA
>JAINUG010001442.1:0-22779 GCA_029706075.1 Aldrovandia affinis | reverse complement strand
TGACAAGATGGCTGTGAATACTCTATTCTTGAATTGCTCTTTGATTAATAGGATGTCTGTCAATTTTCAGCTAAGCTCTTTGCCAGCGTGATTACCAAAACCTACGCTAAATTACGTTCCGCGAATTCGTATCATGCCATTTGTCATTTCCTCTCGCCCGTTGATAGGAGCCGTTTGGCCAATAATGAGTTGATGGAGAGACCTGGTGGGTAAGAGGACATTTACAGGTAGGCGTGCAGCTGCCAACAATGATGTCTATTTCAGTGTTACTACACTGTCCTACTTAACAAGTGATTAATCTTACCATGTATAAATGCACTTCTTATGCTGAAAAGTCGCTCTGGCTAAGAACATCTGCTAAATGCTTAAAATGTCAAATATATGTATCATTCAATCCATTGCAAACCTCGTTTGTCTTGCAAATTCATTTTGATGATATCTGAATCGACCTAACCAATGATTGAATGGACATGGGACAGTGGGCTAATGGAGGACGGCGTTAGTTTATCACCGTGGCTCTTCTTCTTCTTCATCTGCTTTCAGGTCCTCGGCTTTTAGAAACGTTCTTCCTTTCAGTTTTCCGTTCTTGCTCACCTGCCTTTACTATCATGATCTGTTTGTGGCCCTGGGTAACATACATACCAATTACCCCAGCATTGCAGAAATGTGCGACACAAAAAAAATGGCTGAATTATTCATAAAGCGTGTGTACTGCTGGAAATGATTAGGAGAGCATAGCTCTAATAAGCGAATGTAATAAAGTCATTTTATTGCCGTAATAAAATATATCCCGAATGCGGTGTAGAAATATGTGTGTGTGGGTGGGGGGGGTCGACTGAGTCGATGTCATTCTCTCCCCTGACTTGATATCTGTCCAATGACATCTGTTCACCAGCGCTGCATTACAGCGCACCGATGACCCAAATTTTACAACTCACGGATGTTTCGCCGAATACGTTTGCAGTAGACCTGAGGACTCGGTGTTCCCGATCCCAGCGTGGCTGAGCCGCGTTCAGCGCTGCTCGAGCCTACACGTCTTCTTTTCAGGATGTAGGAGTGCGCTGTAGGCTCCCCTCTGAGAAAAAAGTAGCAAACAGGTAAAATGCATGAATGCACGTTGCAAATACAATAATGCGCACGTTAGCGGCCTATCCTTCAGCGTGACCTTTAAGCTTCACAATGGAATTATTACCGTGATAAATAAACTGAGAGAAATGTCAGCTCGCCAATTCCGTGGCACCAGATTGGAGTGAACAGGCGGTTCGTGCCATAAACCTTTCTGAGGCAAAGGACATATTCTCTAACGTATTTGCTTTAGGAAATCACAGGACTGGCAGTAGGGTCCATCTAGAGTGTTAAATATGTATGTTTCTCTCTCTCTCTCTCTCTCTCTCTCTCTCTCTGCCCTTGATCTGCTCACTTGCGACGTCCAGCACATTTATACAGAGATCTTTGAGGAGTGGATTTGACATTTGGATCAGCGGCGTGCGATTCAGTAACTGTGACAGGTCAGTAATGTGGCACCGTCGTCCCGCCAGAACCGTCACACCCTCAGCTGTTTTCCTCAGTCTCTTTTTGAAGATATTTTTTAAATTATTTTTGTTTCAGATTTTTCCAGTTTTTCCTCCAATTTAGTGTGAGTATACCCTCTATTTGTTTCGATTTGGCTTCCCCACAAAAACTCGTAAGCTCGTCCTTGTGAGTGGCCAACATTCCTCCCGAGGCAGCAAACTCTGCCTCATAGAGACGGAATTAGCCACCCACATTCGGAGTCACCTACGCGCTACTCAGCAAGTTTGTGCCAGCTCACAGCAAATACCGCCCCGATCAAGGGTTTCCCCACCAGGGCCGGTCTGGTACAATCGGGTTTCAAACCGCGACTGTGAGCTCTTGTCTCCTTTGCCAGGGAAGTCATAAATGTACCGAGCAACGCCCAAGACTCATTTTCCATTTTGGTCATGCCTAGTAATTGTCTCAAAAGTATGGGTAATTTAGGCCTCCCATGGTCTAGTGGTTTTGGCATCAGACGCTGGCCACGGAGACCGGGGTTCGAAGCTTCCTGGTCCACGCCAGAGTCGAGCTCTGACCGGAGAGTGCAACCGGGGCAGCAATTGGCTGTATCGCCCCAGGGAGAAACCAGCAGATGTTCGCTGTGCACAGGAGTGGCTCTGGGGTGCCAGAATCACAGTCGACAGCATGGCCGAGTGCCATCTCTCGGAGGGTGATGCCATGCTGTCACTGCCGGTCACAGGGATATGACGCGAACTACGAGGGAGGATTCACTTAAGAATAGCAGGGAAGTAATTGGCTGCAAATTGGGAGAAAAATGGGAAAAATCACAGAAAACTAATTTATAAAAATAAAAAAGTATGGGTAATTTCATAAAAACTCTGTATTTATCGCATTGCTAAACACAGATTAGTAAGTATGCTTTCTGAAAATGGAGATAACCAGTTCCGTACCAGCAGAAAAAAAGAATGCTCTGAAATCAGTTTGCAAAAATTCCCCAGCGATACGAAGATTTAGCAACCTCATAGTCAGTTTAAAACTCCTATAAATATTCTTTATTCTTTAAAGAAATTATATGAGCTTACTGTCTTTATGGCGCTGTCTTTAAAAGAATGTACATTCTCTTAAAATGAAAGGTTGATACTTCTTAAAATGTAACTGAAGCTGAGTCTACTCCATCTCTCTTTTTGTTCCTCTACCAGAATGCACTGCAAGGCTGATTGCCCCCTCTACTTATTAGCACAAGGTTATTACACAACTATAGAGGTGGAAATAAATTTCAACTTCCACTAGACACACACCAGCTCAGCGCATGCACAAAGCAGACTATATTTATACTTTTACCCAACATTGAATGCCTGCTTTTCATGTGTTTGAGTAATGAAGAATGACTTTTTTAAAGATGAAAAACAACATGTGTGATTTGTTACATTTACAATCACAGAGGAGGAAAGTCAGGTAATGAATTCTACGCTTTGCATGGGGATCTTAATTATTAAAACAAATGACAAGCTTTTCAACATGGATTCTTACCATGTATAAATGCACTTCTTGTAAGTCGCTCTGGCTAAGAACATCTGCTAAATGCTTAAAATGTCAAATATATGCCTGCTCTGTTTAAATCCATTGCAAACCTAGATTTATGTACCAATTCATTTTGATGATATCTGAATCGAGCTAACCCAATGATTGAATGGACATGGGACAGTGGGCTAATGGAGGCCCGAAGGCGTTAGTTTTATCACCGTGGCTCCTTCTTCTTCTTCATCTCTTTCAGGTCCTCGGCTTTTAGGCGTTCTTCCTTTTCCGGTTTTCGTTCTTCTCCTTATAACTTACCATCCGATACGATTCCCCAGCCCTGGGGTAACATACACTGCAATTACCCCCAGCATTACAGGAAATATTGCACGACACAAAAAAAATAGCTGAATTATTCATAAGCGTGTGGGTGCACTGGGAAATGATTAAGGAGCATATTTCTAATAAGCCGAATGTAATAAAGTCATTTATTACAACGTAATAAAATGTCAGATGCGATTGTGAAATATGTGTGTGTGGGTGGGGGGTCTACGACAGGTCAGTGTCATTCTGTCCCTGACAGTATCTGTCCAATGACATCTGTTCTGTGGCTACCGTACAGCGCACCGATGACCCAATTTTACAACTCACCGATGTTTCGCCGAATCGTTTGCAGTAGACCTGAGGACTCGGTGTTCCCGATCAGCGTAGCTGAGCAAGCGTTCAGCGCTGCTCGAGCCGTCTTCTTTTCAGGATGTAGAAGATCGCTGTAGGCTCCCCTCTGAGAAAAAAAGAGTAGCAGAACAGGGGTAAAATGCATGAATGCACGTTGCAAATACAATAATGCGCACGTTAGCGGCCTATCCTTCAGCGTGACCTTTCGCTTCACAATGGAATTATTCACCGTGATAAATAAGCTGAGAGAAATGTCAAGCTCGCCAATTCATTGGCACCAGATTGGAGTGAACAGGCGGTTCGTGCCATAAACTAACACGAGGCAAAAGGACATATTCTCTAACGTATTTGCTTTAGGAAATCTGCCGGGCTGGCAGTGGTCCATCTAGAGTGTTAAATATGTATGTTTCTCTCTCTCTCTCTCTCTCTCTCTCTCTCTCTCTGCCCTTGATCTATGCTTGCCGAACGTCAGCACATTTATACAGAGATGCGGGAGGAGAGTCGTTGCCCCATTTGGATCAGCGTGCGATGGATAACTGTGACAGGTCAGTAATGTAGCACGTCGTCCGCCAAGACCGTCCACCCTCAGCTCATTTTCCTCAGTCTCTTTTTTTGAAGATATTTTTTTAAATTATTTTGTTTCAGATTTTTCAGTTTTTCACTCCAATTTAGTGGCCAATTATACCCTCTATTTGTTTCGATTTGGCTTCCCCACAAAAGCCTAGGTCGCTAGATGTTGTGAGGCAGCGAATTCTCCGAGGCAGCAAACTCTGCCTCCTTAGAGGCGAATTCGCCACCCACGTCCCAGTCACCCTTACCGCGCTTCTCCAGCAAGTTTGTGTGCCAGCTCACAGCAAATGCCGCCCCGATGGGGTTCCCCACCAGGGCCGGTCTGGTACAATCAGTTTCAAACCGCGACTGTGAGCTCTTGTCTCCTTTACTTGGGAAGTCTCATAAATGTGCCGAGCAACCCCAAGACTCATTTTCCATTTTGGTCATGCTGCCTATTAATTGTCTCAAAAAGTATGGGTAATTTAGGCCTCCCACATGGTCTAGTGGTTTGGGCGTCCGACTGGCCCACGGAGGCCGGGGTTCGCTTCCTGGTCCACGCCAGGAGTCGGCTCTGACTTGGGGAGTGCAACCGGGGCAGCAATTGGCTGTCCGCCCCAGGGAGGAAGCCAACAGATGTTAAACTATTGCACAGGAGGTGGCTCTGGGGTACGAATCACAGTAGACATCATTGTTGGCAGCTGCACGCTCTACCTGTAAATGTCCCTTACCTGCCACCAGGTCTCTCCACTCCAACCTGGCCGACACAACGAGTCTTGTCAAACGGGCGTAGAGGAAATGACAAATGGCATGATACTTGATTCGTGGAACGCACTTAGAAGTAGGCATTTTATAAACGACGCGGTAAAGAGTTTAGCTGAAATTGACAGACATCCCCGCCAATCAAAGACAACGAAGAATAGAGTATTCACAGCCATCTTGTCATTTAAGTTTTAATTGACGCATAACGTATTCATACTGCACGACATATTTGACGTACTCATAGTGTGAGGTATGACGCGGTGTCTCAGGTGGAGCTGTCTTCCTACAGGGCATAAGGTTTGTGGCCATGCCAGGTAAAGTCTCATAGATAACTATTCTTTTGGGCATTTTCAACCAGATTATTAATATGGTCCAACTTCCATCCATCCATCCATCCATTGTCTAGCCACTTATTCCCTGGTCAGGCGGGGCTGGAGCCTATCCCAGCATGCCCAAGAGAGGCAGGAATACACCCTGGACAGGTCGCCAATCCATCGCAGGGCACACACCATTCACTCACACACTCATACCTATGGGCAATTTAGACTTCCAATTAGCCTAACGCATGTCTTTGACTGTGGAGAACTGAGACCATGAGGAAACCCACGACACGGGGAGAACATGCAAACTCCGCACAGAAGGCCCCCGGCCTGGATCAACCCAGACCTTCTTGCTGTGAGGCGACAGTGTTATCCACTGCACCACCGTGTCGCCTAATCCAACTTTACTGGCAAATTGTGTGTATCTATGGATTTTGCTATGCTTAAAAGTGTGAAATACTTCATCTTATCTCCCATTACGGCAAATAAATATATGTGCCACTTATCAGGGATGTAAGGTATCAGAGTAGGTAACTGGGACAAAAATGCTGCTGTGAAATAATCGCTTTCTTAGCAACTTTTGACTTATGCAGAGAGATGAAAACGAATGTTTATTTACTTGGCTTCTTTGTCATTCTGTCTCAGCTCGGTTGAATAATTGATCAATGAAAGTAAAGATAGACGAGTACATGTAGTGTTAATTTGGGACTACAGCTTCTACAGTTTTTGAGCTGCAGTTCGGGAGTCTGAAACACAAATAACTCCTCAAAGGCAGACAGATAAATGCTGAGCTGTCTGAACGCTTTTATGAGTTTGCCTTCATGCCTGCTTTTTCCCCTCCTCTCTCTCTCTCTCGCTTCACTAAAATCATGGCGACACTGAGGAGTGAAAATGACAGCCTCTCAATCCTTCTGTTTTTTTTTATTCAACTTTTAAAAATACTGAGCGCTACTCGACGGATTGGCAGCTTCGGTCATGGGGTGATAAACCTTCTGCAACTCAGTTTTTTGGTTCAACTTTTAAAAGTGCAGACTGACCATTGCTTTGCTGGTGTCTTCCTTGAGATGCCCAGGAACGTGAGTCATCCTGTATGCAAAGACAGTCAACGCAGTAATAGGAATCCTTAACCGGGTTACTGGAAAAAGACTACACCAAGAACTAGGAGAGCGAGGCATGCTGAGGCTTTCAGCTGTGAGCACGTTAAACCAACAGGACAACAGACTACGCTGTGAAATTTAATGATTTGGCAGACAGTAAAATAATGCAACATTGGGTAGAGCTAAATCAAAGGTACTCCCAGATCATGACAGCGAGTCCAAATATGATTTGAGATGTCTGTAAAAGTTGACTACAAAAGCTAAAAGAGATTAAAAAGGATGTATTTCTATTGTTGGGGTTAAATTATGAAACGATGCTAATATAAATTTAAGAATGTAATTCGCTTTGGTTTTCAAAGAAGGGCTTATAAAGTCATTTTTGAGGGCTACATGTAAATTGATTTTCAACTTTGATTTTTTTTCTTTATTACTTTTTGGATGGGAGCTAATTGATAAGTATGTAGGGATAGGCATATAAGCATTATGCTTCTGCCTATAATTTTTCAGTCACTACCTTGCTTATTGTTTTGGACTGTTTATATTTATTGCATTGTAAAGATGACTGGAATAAAGACACTACTACTACTACTACTAGACTGACGTTGACAACAGTGGCACCTCTCAGAGTCAAATCCACTGTGGGGAATGTTGACTCTGAGATACGCCTGCCTGGTAAAGCCAAAGGTAAGTGTACTTACAGCTATGCTATCTCACTTCACCAACAGCAGATGCTTGGTGTAGGCTGGCCTAGGGCGTGTGGTGGCGATGTCATCACTGAGGCTCAGCCCACAAAACTAATTGATGAGCTGGGGGCTGTTTGTGTGATCTACTTGTTAAGCAGTTTTGGGGGATTCATTCCATATATTTACATTTTGGCATTTAGCAGACGCTTCTTATCCAGAGCGACTTACAAGATGTGCATTAATACATGGTAAGATCAATCATAGTCTGCGCAAGAGATCAGTGCAGTGATACAGTAATAGACATCATTGTTGGCAGCTGGATACCGTGACCTGTAACACAATGAAGGAAAAGAAGGATTATTTTGTCTTCAACATGGATACATATGTATTAAAACATGGCAGAGGAGTGCGATGACAATAGGTAAAATGTGTAGAGTCAGTGTAGTATGTCTGGAAAAGGTGGTTTGAGTCTCGAGGAAGGTGGCCAGTGATTCCGTGGTCCTGACTGAGTGCAGAAGGTCGTTCCACACCGAGGAGTCAGGACAGAGAAGAGGCGAACCACGAGGAGCGGCTGTCAAAGTCTTTCGGAGGATGAGACATTCAGTTTGCCAGAGGAGGCAGAGCAGAGGGTCTGGCTGTGTGTAGGGAGATGAGTGCCTGGGAGGGTCTTCAGCCGCTTTATGTCAAACACTAGTGACGAAATTTGATGCGTCGTGGTCATTTCTATGATTGCTTTAAAAATCTCAAGATTCACTTAATTCTAATTTCAATGTGAGGGGGGCAGGCATTGAAACAAAAGGGGTTCGAGGCTAATGAAGAAAGATCCAGGGCTCTAGCCCAATAGCCTGGGCCTCGCCATGCATGACCCAACTCTTAACCCCAGTGGTGGATAGTTCTGAGCCCGGCTCACTTGAATGCTGACTGAACTGAACATTGGATTTATATAGGCACAAGGTACCCAAAGCACTTACAATAAATAATGAAATGGGCACCACTCAAACACCACCAATGTGCAGCACTACCAGATGAACGCGACGGCAGCCATTTTTGCACAGTACAAACTCACTGCACATCAGATACACAGTGAGCGAGGAGGAGGGAACAATTAATTACATGTATATATATTGTTTTTGGTTGGGAATTTGGGCAGACACCGGGTTAACTGCTGGTGGCTCCTCCTACAACCAACATACAGGTAACTGCCAAATGAAAGAAACACTTGAGTAAATGAGGGACATTTAAATTATATTATAATATATTGAATGGATGGTATTCTAAAGTGTACATTTTACATTTTCATTTTAAGCATTTAGCAGATGCTCTTTTGGTCTGTACTGACCAGCAAGATGTGCATTAATACATGGGTAGGTCAATCATAGTTTGCGCAAGAGATCAGTGCAGTAATACAGTGATAGACATCTTTGTAGTACAGCTGCATACCATACCTGTAACACTGGGAAGGAAAAAGTTAGTAATTATTATAATATTTTTTTTAAATGAGAAGGGCAGGGATACATATACAAGAAGTGTTGAGCAAATGGCAGTGGTGATGACAGTAGGCTAGTTGTACAGAATTCAGTGTAGGAGTTCAAAGGTGGGTTTTGGTGTCTCGGAAGATCGTATGTGATTCTGGCAGTCCTGACCGATTCAGGAAGGTCATTCCACTACCGAGGGTCAGGACAGAGAAGAGGTGAGACCAGAGGAGCAGCTGCCGGGCACTTAGACTCGATATTTCGATTTAGAGTTGCTTGTTCTTTGCCTTGCAACCTGAACACCAATCTTGGGTTAGGGGCAGGCGTCTCACCACAGCTTGGCCCCTAGCAGATGCTTCCTCCAGCTTTCTACGCCAACATCGCCAGCTACTGCTTATCATGAAACATCAGCAAGTTGAGCAGACTTCATCCCTGAAGCTCTGCCAACGTGGCCCAACAGTCACTCCCCTACTGAGTCACTGAGATCTCCTCTTCTGTTACTGTTATTTAATTAACCCAGGAATCACACTGTGTGGAAGCACCTGCTTTAAATATACTCCGGGTGCCCGGCAGCTGCTCCGCGGTCTCACCTCTGTCCTGAGACCCTCGTGGTGGAATGACCTTCCGCAATCGGTTGAGACTGCTAAATCACATACTTATATCTTCCCAGACTCAAAACCCACCTTTTCAGACTCCACTACCACTGAATTCTGTACAACTAGCCTACTGTCACCACTGCCGAATTTGCTCAACACTTCTTGTATATGTATCCCTGCCTTCTCATTTAAAAAAAATATTATAATAATTACTAACTTTTTCCTTCCCAGTGTTACAGGTATATATGTGCAGCTGCCTACAAAGATGTCTATCACTGTATTACTGCACTGATTCTGCGCAAACTATGATTATTCCTACTATGGGATGAATGCATCTATTGTAAGTCAATTCGACAAGAGCATCTGCTAAATGCTTAAAATGTAAATGTAAAATGTACTTTGAATATAATCATTCAAATATATATAACAGGTAATTAAATGGCCCCTATTTATCATAAGTGTTTCTTTCATTTTGGCAGTTACCTGTATGTTGGTTGTAGGAGGAGCCACTAGCAGCCAGTTAACCCGGTGTCTGCTCAAATTCCCAACCAAAAACAATATATATACATGTAATTAATTCATTCTCCTCTCATCACTGTGGGTATCTGATGCAGTGAGTTTGTACTGGCGCAAAATGGCCGTGCTGTCAGTCGCTATCCAGGTGGTGCTGCACACAGCAGCTTGGAGGTGAGTTGCCCATTTCATTGTTGTTGTAAAGTGCTTTGGGTACTGAAAAGTGGGTATATAAATCCAATGTTCAGTTCAATGACTAAGTCACAGAATGACCGGCTCAGAACCATCACTTTAAAGTTAAGGATTGTCATGTACAGCCCAGCTATTGGGCCAGAGCCCTGGATCTTTCTTCATTAGCCTCGAACCCTTTGTCTACAATGCCTGCTCCCCCTCACACATTGAAATTAAATTAAAGTGAATGTGAGATTTTGAAAGCAATCATGAAGTGACACAAATTCATCAAATTTAAATCACTAGTGTTGGCTTATAAGTGCTAGAGGAACCACTCCCCAGGCACTCATCACCTCACACCCCAGCCAGACCCTCTGCTCTGCCTCCTCTGGCAAACTGAATGTCTCATCCTCCGGCTTCGACAGCCGCTCCTCGTGGCTCGGGCCAGTCCTGACTCGGTGGTGGAACGACCTTCTGCACTCTCGGTCAGGACCACGGAATCACTGGCCACCTTCCTCAAGAGACCTCAAACCCACCTTTTCTGTGACGCCACTACCACTGATTCTACATTTAATGTATTGTCACTACCACTGCCTACATGTTTAATACTGCATATGTATCCATGTTGAAGACAAAATAATCAACTAACTTTCCTTCATTGTGTTACAGGTACGGTATCCAGCTGCCAACAATGATGTCTATTACTGTATCACTGCACCGATTCTCATGAGACTATGATTGATCTTACCACGATTAATGCACATCTTGTAAGTCGCCCTGATAAGAGCCGTCTGCTAAATGCCAAATGAAAATGTAAACGAATGAATCCCCAAAACTGCTTAACAAGTCACCCACAAACAGCCTCCCAGCGCTCATCAATTAGTTTGTGGGCTGAGCCTCGGGAAAGTGATGACATCCTTCACACGCCCTAGGCCAGCTCTACACCAAACATCCTGTGATTGGTGAAGTGAGATAGCATGTGCAACAAGTACACTTTTACCTGACTTCCTGAACGGCGTATCTCAGAGTCAACATTACCCACGTTGGCTTGACTTCCTGAGGGAGGTGCCTGACGCCGAAACGTCAGTCTAGTAGCAGTAGTAGTGTCTTTATTCAGTCATCACACAATACAGAATAAATATAACAGTCCAAACAATATAAGCAAGGTAGTGACTGAAAGCAGTGTGCAGCATAATGCTTATATATGCCTATCCTACATACTTACTTAATTTAAGCTCATCCAAAAAGTAATAAAAGAAAAAGAAAATCAAGTTAAAGAAAATCATTTACACTTGTAACCTCAAAAATAGCTTTATAAGCCATTCTTTTGAAAAACCAAAAGTTTAATTACACATTCTAAATTTATATTAGCATCGTTCCATAATTTAACCCAACAATAGAAATACATCTCTTTAATCTCTTTTTTTAGCTTTTGTACAGTAACTACAGACATCTTCAACTATATTTGGACTTTGTACGCAGTCTGGGAGCCTTTGATTTAGCTCTACACAGTATTTGCATTATTTTATAATATACCAAATCATTAAATTTCACAGCGAGTCTGTTCTGGTCCTGTTGGTTTAACGTGTCACAGCTGAAAGCCTTGGCATGCTCAAGTTTCCTAGTTCTTCGGTGTAGTCTTTTTCAAAGTAACCCGTTAAGGATTCTATTACCAACGTTGACTGTCTTTGCATGCAGGATGACTCCACGCTCACGGAACGCCCTGAGGAAGACACTAAACGAAACGCCAAGTAGCGCCTGCACTTTTAAAAGTTGAACAAAAACTCGAGTTGCAGAAGGCTGTTTGCCTACTTTCGTGGAATGAGGAAGCTACCAATCAATCGGTAAGCGCCAGTATTTTTAAAGTTGAATAAAAAAACAGAAGGATTGAGAGAGACGCTGTCCATTTTCCTCCTCAGTGTCGCCATGATTTTAGTGAAGCGAGAGAGAGAGAGAGAGAGAGAGAGAGAGAGAGAGAGAAAAACAGGCATAAGAGAGGGAAAACAAACTCATAAAGCGTTCAGACAGCTCAGCATTTATCTGTCTTTTGCCTTGAGAGTTATTTGTGTTTCCAGACTCCCTGAACTGCAGCTCAAAAACTGTAGAAGCTGGCAAGTCCTAAATTAACACTTACATGTACTCGTCTATCTTTTACTTTCATTGATCAATTATTCAACCGAGCTGAGACAGAATGACAAAGAAAGCCAAACAAATGGCTCGACCAAGCCATCTCTGCACATAAAAGTCAAAAGTTGCCAAGAAGAAAGGATATTTCTTGGCAAACTGTTTTTGTCCCAAGTTACCTACTCTGATGCACTGTACATCCCTGATAAGTGAAAAACATATATTTATTTTACTTGAATGGGAGATAAGGTAAGCTTCACACTTTTGCCATAGCAAAATTCATAGATACACAATTTGTAAAGTAAAGTTGACCAGGCGGCACGGTGCAGTGGATAGCACTGTCGCCTCACAGCAAGAAGGTCTCGGTTCGAAACCAGGCCGGGGGCCTTTCTGTGTGGAGTTTGCATGTTCTCCTCAACCGCGGTGGGGTTTCCTCCGAGTATTCGGTTTCTCCCACAGTCCAAAGACATGCACGTTAGGCTAATTGGAGAGTCTAAATTGCCCGTAGGTATGAGTGTGTGAGGAATGGTGTGTGTGCCCTGTGATGGATTGGCGACCTGTCCAGGTGTATTCCTGCCTCTCGCCCGAACGCATGCTGGGATAGGCTCCAGCACCCACTCCTGACCAGGAATAAGCGGCTTAGACAAATGGATGGATGGATGGATGGAAGTTGGACCATTAATAATCTGATTTGAAAGAAGATAAGAATGATTTATCTGTGAGATTCTTACTCCTGCATGAAAGCTCAAACCTATGTGCCCTGTAGAAGACAGCTCCACCTTGAGACACACGTCATACACTCACACTATGAGGTTACTGGAAGGTGTCATTGCAATGAATACGCGGAGGCCAATTAAAACTTAAATGACAAGATGGCTGTAATACTTCTATTTCTTCGTTGTTTTCCTGATTGACGGGATGTCCTGTCAATTTTCAGCTAAGCTCTTGCAACGTGGTTATAAAATGCCTACTTCTAAATTATGCCTCCACGGTCGTATCATGCCATTTGTCATGTTTCCTCTACGCCCGTTTGACAAGACCGTTTTGGCCAATCGGCCAGGTTGGAATTGGAGAGACCTGGTGGCAGGTAAAAAGAGGGACATTTACAGGTAGGGCGGCAGCTGCCAACAATGATGTCTATTTCAAGGTTACTACACTAATCTCTTGCACTAACCAAGGATTAATCTTACCATGTATAAATGCACTTTGTAAGTCGCTTCTGGCTAAGAACATCTGCTAAATGCTTAAATGTCAAATATATGCCTGCTCTCTGTTCAAATCCATTGCAAACCTAGATTTATGTGCCCACCCATTTTCGATGATATCTGAATCGACCTAACCTAATGATTGAATGGACATGGGACAGGGCTACTGAGGACGGCGTTAGTTTACTACCGTGGCTCCTCTTCTTCTTCTCTTCATCTGCTTTCAGGTCCTCGGCTTTTAGAACGCTCTTCCTTTCAGTTTTCCCCAGTTTTCCTTATAACTTACCATCCGATACGCCCCCATGGCCCTGGGGTAACATACACTGCAATTACCCCAACGTACAGGAAATGTGCACGACACAAAAAAATGGCTGAATTATTCATAAAGCGTGTCAGGCACTGGAAATGATTAAGGAGCATCGCGCTCTAATAAACGTATCAATAAAGTCATTTATTGCAACGAATAAAAATGTGTCAGATGCGTGTGAAATATGTGTGTGGGTGGGTCTACGACAGGTCAGTGTCATTCCTGTCCCCTGACAGTATCTGTCCAATGACATCTGTCTTTCACCAGCGCGCTGCACGATAGCGCACCGATGACTCCAAATTTTACAACTCACCGACAGCCGCCACGCTTGCAGTAGGACCGAGGACTCGTGTTCCCGATCAGCGAAGCTTGAGTGTTGCTCAGCGCTGCTCCCGAGCCTACACGTCTCTTTTCAGGATGTAGGAGGCTGCGCTGTAGATCCCCCTGAGGAAAAAAGAGTAGCAGAACAGGGAGTAAATGCATGAATGTACTGTTGTAAAATACAATAATGCGCACGTTAGCGGCTCATCTCAGAAGGTGACCTTTCGCCTACAATGAATTATCTACCGTGATAAATAAACTGAGAAATGTCAAGTCACACCCGTGGCACCAGATTGGAGGAACAGGCGTTCAGGCCATAAACTAACACTAGGCAAAGGACATATTCTCTAACGTATTTGCTTTTAGAAATCTGCAGGACTGGCAGTGGTCCATCTAGAGGCAACATGTATGTTTTCTCTCTCTCTCTCTCTTTCTCTGCTCCTTGATCTATGCTTGCCGAACGTCAGCACATTTATACAGAGATGCGGAGAGTCGTTGCCCATTTGGATCAAACGCGTGCGATTCAATAACTGTGACAGGTCAGTAATGTGGCACCGCTGTCCCGCCAAGACCGCTACACCTCAGCTCATTTTCCTCAAGTCTCTTTTTTGAAGATATTTTTTAAATTATTTTGTTTCAGATTTTTTCCAGTTTTTCCTCCAATTTAGTGGCCAATTATACCTCATTTGTTTCATTTGGCTTTCTACAAAACTCGCCGCCGTCTTGACGAGGCAATAATTCTCCGAGGGCAGCAAACTCTGCCTCTCCTTAGAGACGGAATCTGTGCTTCACCCACATTCCGAGTCACTCCTACGCGCTTCAGCAAGTTTGTGCCAGCTCACACAATGTCGCCCGATCGGGGTTCACCAGGGTCAAGGTCTGGTACAATCGGTTTCAAACCGCTGACTGTGAGCCTGCCCCTTTGCCAGAAGTCATAAATGTACCGAGCAACGCCCAAGACTCATTTTCCATTTTGGTCATGCTGCCTATTAATTGTCTCAAAAGTATGGGTACTTAGCCTCCCACATGGCTCCAGTGGTTTGAACGTCCGACGCTGGCCACGGAGACCGGGCCTGCTTCCTGGTCCACGCCAGAGTCGTCTGACCGAGTGCAACCGGGGTAATTGGCTGTCCGCCCCAGGAGGGAAGCCAACAAGATGTTCACAGTACAGGAGTGGCTCTGGGGAAGCAGAATCACATTTCCACAGCATGACGAGTGCCATCTCGGAGGGGGTGATATTTCGCCTTTGTCACTGCCGGTCACAGGGATAAATATGGCTGCGAACTACGAGGGGAGGGGATTCACTTAAGAATAAAGGGAGTAATTACACAAATTGGGAGAAAATGGGAAAATCTGAAAACTAATTTATAAAATAAAAAAGCATGGGTAATTTCCATAAAACTCTAATATTTATCGCATTATCGCTACAGATTAGTAAGTATGCTTTCTGAAAATAAAATAACCAGTTCCATTACCAGCAGAAAAAAGAATGCTCTGAAATCAGCTTGCAAAATTTCCAGCGATACGAAGATTTAGCAACTCTGATATTGTTTGAAAACTCCTATAAATATTCTTTATTCTTAAAGAAATTATATGAGCTTACTGTCTTTAATGGCTGGTTCTAAAAGAATGTACATTCTCTTAAAATGAAAGGTTGATTTTAAAATGAATCAGCTTGAGTCACTCCATCTCTCTTTGTTCCTCCACTACCCAGAATGCACTGCAAGGCTGATTGCCCCTCTACTTATTAGCACAAGGTTATTGCACAACTAAATTGAAATAAATTTCAACTTAATTTCAGACACACCAGTTTGAAATGATGCACAAAGCAGACTATATTTATAGCTTTACTAACATTGAATGCCTATTGCATGTATAATGAGTAATGAAGAATGACTTTTAAAGAATGAAAACAACATGTGTGATTTACAATTGCATTACAATCCACAGAGGGAGGGAGAGATTGGGTAATGAATTCACGCTGTATGAGGGATCTTAATTATTAAAACAAATGACAAGCTTTTCAACATGGATTCCTACTATAGTAAAAGTAAGGACTAGTATATCACATTTTACATTTATGGTGAAATTCAGATTGAGGCTTATTGCAACACAGTTCATCGCTCTCCCGATTGAAAGCCATTCGATTCAGGTAAAACAAACCACTAAACAAAGACTAGCTGTCCACTCGGTACAATAAATAATGGATTTTCAAATCGCAAGTGAAACAATGTTGCCTATCCTCGGGTCTGCTTGAAAATCTCGCTCATCAACAGGATTTAATTTAATAAAATAATAATAAACTGGCTTGGCAATGACAAAAACAACAGTGGATTTATATTGCACTGCAAGGAGGCATTTTCCATCTGTAGTTCAGTTGCTATAATATGATTATTTGCATGATTGATTGTTGGTGTGTGATTGATGAATCAGTGGTTGGGATAAATGGTGTTCCTGTTCATCAATCTGTGAATCCAATGGATGTTCAATACCCTTTAGCCATCATTAGCATAATGGAAAACAGGCCCGCAGTCCTGTTCTTGGCCGGTGGCTTTACTTGAGGGCCCAATGACGGTCGACCCTCTGGCTCAGGTAAGTTTATTATTTTATTATTGTTTTAAAATGATGGCCATTATTTCAAATAATTTCATTTAAAAAATCTAAACGCAACTTCCAGTGGTTGGGCAGATGTGTGCGCAGTGCGGTGTGTGTATGTGTGTGTGCGTGTGTGTATGCTGTGGATGTTCTAAATGCAGATCATTTGAGGAAATAAGTGGGTTAATGACGATAAGGCTATGCCAAGAGCATGAGAACAGGACAGGGAGCTAGAAGGGGGAGGTTAATACAGCAGTTGTGCCGTAGGAAAATAAGTTGTTCGTATTCAAGCTTCTGCTGCATCGTGCGTAACCCTTTAAATCGTGGGGGAGCGCCAGAAAATGTGAATGATTGTCTCCAAAGTTTGCCCTGGCTAATTATAACAGTTAGTTTTTATTGGGCCTGGATCTGGGTGGAAGAAATGGCTGACATTAAAGGTTGGGATCACTCCCTCGGTTTACCGTCTCCCTGCTTGGTGGCAAGTAGGTGTAACGGCATACAAAAATTACGTTCAATACCTCACTTACAAGTCACGGTTCGGTATGTTTTGTGCTGTTTTCGTACAGGGGTGGGGGAAAGAAATGCAAAACATTTTCATGCTTTTCATTTATTATGAATGAACAGTGGCTAATTGGCCATCATTTACTGAAATGCGGACGAGAGGGAACTTTAAGAGCGTGTCTCAATCACTTTCAACATGTGTGTTTAAAACCTGTGTTCTCTACAATGTATGGTCGCAGATCCATGGCTATAAAAAGACCTGCAGCGTTTGTTATTGCTTGGCCCGTCTGAATTATTAGCGAGAGGCTGTTTAAATGTAATGGAGAGCTGATTTGCACTCCACTCTCAGTTTTTTCAATGTACTGATATTCCACATTAGGTGGATGCCGCTCAAATGAGTAATCAAAGTCGGATGAGCCTACTGCCAGCGACATACTCGATCTCATTTGAACAATGCTGCTTTAAAAACATTGTTCCCATATGTGTTACAGTGGTTAAAACAAGATTGCATTCGTCAGTTCACAGCGTCAGATCAATCAAAGTCCTGTAATTTAACGTTTTTCAGAGAATTTACACCCTAGTGGCAATAAACTAAAAGTCTCCATAGGGGCTGTAGGGCTATTTCCAGGCTGCATACTTAGAGCACGGGTCTTCAAATCTGACTCCAGGAATCCAAACTCCGTCCAGGTTTTCTTCCTTTCTCTTTGGTAGATCATAGGACTGTTAGTGCAGTTGATTGGCCAGAGTGTCTCACACCTGACTCCCAGGTAAAGGGGAGGGTGGAGAACAGCAGTGCTCATCCATGAGGACCCTGATTTGAGAACCCAGCTTTAGGAGTCTCACACTGTAGAGTTAAGTTCATTCATTTCTACTTTTTCAGTGCCAGTAAACTCTATGAGACTTAAATGAATACTTCATACAAACTCATTGTACTTTGACACTGTTCATTTCTATGAAGTGCTTTCTGTACTCACTGTAGGTTTTTCAACATTGTTAAAAACGATTTATGCTCCATTGCCTCATAATGAAGAGGCCAGGGACCCCTGAGTGTGAGGTTCTGTGTGCTGAGGTTGGGCTGGCTATGATGATGCCTGTTGAGAAGTCATGCACTGTGTGTTGAGGTTGGGCTGGCTATGATGATGCCTGTCCAGAAGTCATGCACTGTGTGTTGAGGTTGGGCTGGCTATGATGATGCCTGTGCAGAAGTCATGCAGGGCGTATTACATCACAAATGCCAAATGTGCCAGGAAATTAAACTGAATGAATATTTGGGTGAGTGTTTATCATTGATACGGTTGGCATGCACGCTTGTGTGGGAGGGTAGTTACCTCAACGAGTGTCTATTGTGTATTTGTGTGTTCATTGTTGTGATTGAAGGGGTTTATGTGTGTATGTAGTGGGGGGGAAGGGGGCTTATTGACTGTAGAGGGGGATATCCACTTGAAGAGTAGGTGTGTGAAGAGAGTGCTGGAATGTGCTGAATAAGCACTACAGACTTCTGGGAATATAGCCCATAAGGTTGTCTGGGCTGTTAGTATGATTCTTTTGTTGCTCTTTTGTGTACTTACTATACACAAATAGTGTATTTCTTTATGCATCAATTTTGTGTTTTTGTTCTATTTTTCCCAATATCATTATTTCCGTCTATGTGGAACACGATATATATATATATTTTTTTCACTGGTAATTAAAATCAGCATTTAATTACTTTTTTTTTTTTGGTATTGTCTAACTGCCTGGCCTAAATACAAGGCTGTCATGTGACAGTACCCCGAGCGCAGATCAAAGCTTTGTTTCTCTGTGTCCGTGGCATCCGGGCTATTTCAAGGCCGTATAAAATCTGTTTACTGGCTGGGAGAAAATGTCTCCTTAATGACACGATGGCTTGATTTAGGAGAAAGCAGTGCCCAGAAGGACATCGGCTGCCCTCGCTAATCATCCCAGATGCTTGCACCAGCTGAGGACGCCGTGATCCTTTAATTACCCGACGCCTCCGCTCCTGTCAGACAGATCCCCAGCTCAGACCCGCTCAGGCTCCTGTCAGCCTGTCTGTCAGGGCCTGCGTGTCAACACTGACGTCCGCTGGCTTACGCTCCAAACGCACCGCGAGCCGCGGCCATCTATTCGCCGCTGGCGCGGGGTCTGCACTCTGCACCGAGCGACAGCTCACCGAAGCGAGACGGGAGGCGCAGAGTTATCGCGCTTTAGAACACAGGCCTAGCCCAGATCTGTTTCGGGCGTCGTTAACACAACACATGCGAGGACATTATTTCCTTTCCTTCCTTCTCTTCCTTTTCTCTTCCGCTGTCGGTTTCCCAAGTCTGCAAGGCTGCATGGGAATGGGCTCCTTTAGAGGTGCTTCTGCACTTCGACAGGCGATCTTGTGGATTTTATATCCTTTTTCGCCGCCCAGCAGGGAGGGAGAATTATTTCGCTTACTTCTCTCTCGTGACAAAATGGATCAATGCTTAACTCACTGAAATTAGCAATTATAATGTCTGAGAATCTATCAGTGGGTTAGCACGCTGTCCTTTTCAAAGGGCCGCATTGACGGTTACCAGGTCTCGCTTCATGTTCATCTGACCTAAAACTCAATTAACTCACAGCTAGTATTTGAATAATCCTCCTGTGCCTCATTATTTTGTGAAGGAAATATTTGCACTTCCTAAATTTTTCCAATTATCGTGAAAATATATTTACTTTTTCAAATGCGCAAAGTGTTCATGAGCAACTGAGACAGCCCTCCATGCGCAGGAGCCACCTCCTTTGAAGGAACGAATTGAATTATTAGCGCTTCAGTTAGCCCGGGAGATCGATGCGCGGGCAGGATGTCTATGTTTAGAACAATCAGTCAGGGAATCGATCTGCATTTGAGCGTTGTAAGAGACTCATTTGCTCAGCCTGCACGTGACTTTGTGTCTTTTCGGCTTCAGTTAGTTTCTCCTTTTTAGGTCCATTATGTGTCATTATAAGTCTAAGCAACAGATGGCAAATATATCTGTAATATACAACTGCTATATATGACTATAAAAATATATTCTTCAAATGTTGAAAATATGGTTTGAGGGTAATTTACATATATAGTTAAAATTCGTATGTATAGTTTTTGTACATAACATTAAAAAAATGTGATCTACATGTGTAGCCTACATATATCATCGAATGATTAATATAATATAACAAACTGACGTAATGTCTGCGCTTTGTTTTGTTGCAAAGTTCGCCTGGAAACATAGCATAGCATAACATGATTTAAGTTGGCTCCTTGCATTCTGTAAAAAAATATATATTTTATGACAGATTGTTTATGGATCGCCTATAAGTTCAATCACAATTTTCTACCATACAAAGCAGAAAAATAAATGAAAAGTTAATGGCCTATATATGGCCCTTGCATTTGCTGTGGTGTGAAATATTCTCCATAATGATCAATCAGTTGAATGGACAGTTTATGCTCAGTGCATAAAATTGGACAGAAGAAAGAAATGCTAGGAACAGCAGTTAAATAATGGCCTCTTAACTTTTGTTGAAGAAAGACTTTGCCCAGCCTCCAGCGCTGGAGTTTAACCCAATATAACAGGCAAGGCTTGTTTTAAAATCCTTGAAATAGCAATGGCACAAAAACAAGCCAATGGAAAGGTCAGATGCTTACACCATTAGAGACACAGGAAACAAGAAGTCATTAAATCAGGCTGAGTCGAATGCCATCTCCTCCCATATTTAAGTGAGAGACGGAGGCACAGATTTACTTCGCGAATAAAGCAACCACGCGGCACAAAGCTGGGACCAAAGCGCGCTGGATGCGCAAGGCCTGTAACAGTGAGGCGGCACTGGGCACTGGCAGGCTCCAGCACAGGTAGACACACGCGCACACATACACACGCACACACACAGACGCGCACACACAACACGCACGCACGCCACAAGCAAGACACACACAGGCGCACACACACAGGCGCACACACACACAGGCGCACACACACACGCGCGCACACACACACACACAACGTGCACACGCACACACACACGCGCACACACACACACACACATGTGCACACACGCACACACACACAGACACACACACACACAGCCAAATAGCATCTTCCTGAGATGTTTATCATTTTCTATATTTAGTATTTGCCCTGTAGGGCCATTAAATCACATCCTCTGCATCACAAGGGGCCTTGCCTGGCTTTCAAGGCTGCATCCTCGAGCAAAACAAATAAATATTATATATATATATATATTGAAGTGCTGAATTAAATGCATTTGTGTGCAGGCTTCTGATGGTGGCTTGCGGTTTTTAGTTTTTTAGTGGGTAGAGAGTTGTGTTTGTTGGCTGTTAAACTTTGAAAAAGACTAAAAGGCTAAACAGGATTCACTCAGTGGCAAACTGCAGAACACACACACAGAGCCACTTAATGAGAGAGTAGAAGACGAGCCAAGATTTTAAAATGTTGTTAAATATTTAAAATACAATGCTTGTCACTATGGCAGTACTCCCGTAAGGCATCAAACTGTACCTTCCGTCAGAAGAACATAATTGTACCTCATGAGAAAGAGAATGTTGCTTTGTGCACGAGCCTCATTTTTATTCCACATGGCTGCCAGGTAAATAAGCATTCATTACCCTACCTGGGTACATATCTGTACCTTTCTCAATTTGTACCTGGAAAAGGTACAATCCATGTCATGAAGGATCTTGTTTGTACCTTTGAAGCTGGTACAATGAACACAGTCAGCCTTGAGGAACAAAAAAGTACTCCAATTGTGCCTTTATGAGAGTGTGTGATGTGGGTTAGGAGTCAGGCTTCCTGTTCCTTGCTGCAGGAAAACAAACTACTCCATCATCCGACTGGTTGGCAGGGTAGTGTAATGGTTAGGAGCTGGGCTTGTAACTCAGAGGTTGCAGGTCTAATTCCAGGTGGGGCACTGCTGTTGTACCTTGAGCAAGGTACTTAACCCGAATTGCTTCAGTAAAATATCCAGCTGTATAAATGGATTGCAATGGAAGAAATGTAACTGTGTCGCCTGGGATAAGAGCATCTGCTAAATGCCTAAAATGTAAAATGTAATGTGACTGTCAGGGGATGAACTGATTGGAGGAAGGCGGAACATGGGAGGAGGGTCTGCCTGAACACCTGCTGAACCGCTTGAGCGTCACCATGTGCTCTGGGTTCAGGTGTTGCCTTCAGAGATTTTTCATTAATCAAAATTTAATTAAGCCTCAGGGCGGTTTCTCCTCCTTTTGAGATGCACTGTGCGCCGGGGCCTTGGGAGAGCCTAGAGCAGCTAATGAAAGCAGGGAATATCCTCATGTATCTTGGAAATGTTGATCTTTTTTTTTTTTTCCTGCCTTGTTTTTGCCATTTCTATTTTCCCTCTTTCCCTTTTCCCCAGCTTGCTCAATTCTTCTCCACTATCATGTGGCGTCTCACCGGGTGCGACAAGATTACAGATGTGCTGAACCAAGCCTCAGTCCTCTTGTAATATATATATATATTAATATATATATATTATAATATATGCCATTTAGCAGACGCATCATCACTGAGCCACACAGAACCATACCTTGCATATTGCAATTGTCATTAAAAAAGTTAGCCAGTATTCCTGACGAATTAACGCACGAGCACCTGCCTCCCACCCCCTCACTCAGCAATGCACCAAATGCCCACAGGTGACCAGTCATGTGGTACGCCCAGTTGTGGAAGTGAAGGCGCGCCGCTCCTGTAGCACTGTGGGACTATTAGGGCCGGTCTAGAGGTGAGAGCACTGGAGGAGTGCCCGTGCTTCAGCTGCAGTGTTCCTGGTGGGTAGGCTTGACAGAACAATTTGAGATTCTCTAAAGGGACAAGAAA
>JAINUG010001441.1:0-22789 GCA_029706075.1 Aldrovandia affinis | reverse complement strand
TGTGCATCAGACCACGATATTTACGTGTATATGTGCATCAGAGCACCATGTTTCTATGTAAATACGCATCAGAGCGCCATTTTTCTGTGTAAAAACTCATCAGCTCTTTCTCTCCTTCTCCCCATCAGACACTCAGGTCTCTACCCGCATCGCTGCTTGCCTGGGGGACATTCAGAGCTGGATGGACAGTCACCACCTAAAAGCTCAACCCAGGTAAAACAGAGCTAATCTTCATTCCTGCCCTAAACTCTCCCCACCTTGATTTCTCCATTTCTCTAGGTGACACCCTGGTGACATCATCACCCTGCGCGAAGAATCTCGGTGTGGTGATGGACAACAGGCTGTCCCTATCAATGAACTTTTGCAGCGGTAAGCCGGGCGTGCAGATTCTTCCTGTATAACATCAGGAGGATCCGTCCCTTCCTTACCACGTACTCTACCCAGCTCCTGGTCCAAGCAATGGTACTGTCCCGCTTGGACTACTGCAACTCGCTCCTGGCTGGCCTTCCCGCATCTGCCATCAGACCCCTGCAACTCATCCAGAACGCTGCGGCCCCCCTGCTCACTACCCTCCACTGGCTGCCTGTTATAGCTCGCATCAAATTCAAGACATTGGTCCTAGCATACCAGGCAGTCAAGGGATCAGCCCCAACATACCTCACCAAGATCTTCAAACCCTACACACCTGCCAGACCTCTCCGTTCTGCTACCTCAGGACGCCTAGCACCTCCCCCCCTCCGCACCTGCGCTTCCCGGTCACGTCTCCTGTCGGTTCTGGCTCCACGATGGTGGAATGACCTTCCGGTGGAAGTCAGAACAGCTGAGACCCTGGCCACCTTCAAGCGTCGACTGAAGACTCACCTCTTCAGGGTGCACCTCTCCCCATAGTCCGGTTTTTGTTAATTTAGGGACATAGTCACTTAGTTTACACGTCTACTTGTTTATGTATTGTATTAGGCTTAGGCATTATTTCCTGCATTGAGTGCTTTACTGCTACCTCTGAATTGTGGCTACAGATTTACCTACAGGGTCCTAGTTTAACTATGTGGTTGCTCCTAGCACCCAGGAATTGTACTTCCCACTAGGGTGGCTTTCAGCTAAACTGTTCTTGACTACGGTTAACACTTTGTTGTACGTCGCTCTGGATAAGAGCGTCTGCCAAATGCCTATAATGTAATGTAATGTAATAATGTAAAGCTGGCCATGTTTCTGTGTATATACTCATCAGACCAAGGCCGAAATTACCATATATATTGGGGGGGACACATCCCCCCATTATTCAGATATGCTCAAAATGTCCCCCCCAATATATAGCCTAGCTGATATAATAAATATTTGGTCCCCCCCAATGTTGACTCCAAGGTTACGGCCTTGCATCAGACCACCTTGTTTCTGTGTAAATACACATCAGGGCACCAGGTTTCAGTGTAAAAAGAGCTGAGAGCACCATGTTTATATGCAAATATGCATCAGAGCACCATGTTTCTGTGAAAAAATGTGTAAGAGCACCATGTTTTTGTGTAAATATGCATCAGAGTGCCATATTTCTTTGTAAATATGCATCACAGTGCCATATTTGTTTGTCAATACGGTTCAGAGAGCCATGTTTATGTGGAAATATTCATCAGAGCACCATGTTTCTATGTAAAATATCATCAGAACACCATGTTTCTGTGTAAATACACATCAGAGCACCAGGTTTCAGTGTAAATACACATCAGAGAAGCATGTTTCTGTGTCAATAAGCATCAGAGCACCATGTTTCTGTGCAAATATGCATCAGAGTGCCATATTTCTGTGTAAATACAGTTTAGAGCGCCATGTTTCACTATAGAATATCATGAGATCACCGTGTTTCTGTGTAAATACTGATTAGAGCGCCATGTTTCTGTGAAAAAATGTATAAGAGCGCCATGTTTGTGTGTAAATACGCATCAGAGCACCATGTTTCTGTATAAATATGTAGTACCGCACCATGTTTCTATATAAATATGCATCAGAGCACCATGTTTCTGTGTAAATACACATCAGGGCACCAGGTTTCTATGTAAATATGCTTCAGAGCACCATGTTTCTGTGTAAATACGCATCAGAGAAGCATATTTCTGTGTAAATAAGCATCAGAGCACCCTGTTTCTGCGTAAATACGCATCATAGCACCATGTTTCTATGTAAATACGCATCAGATCGCCATGTTTCTGAGTAAATACAGTTTAGAGCGCCATGTTTCTGTGTAGAATATCATGAGATCACCGTGTTTCTTTGTAAATACTGATTAGAGCACCATGTTTTTGTGTAAAATATAATCAGAACACCATGTTACTCTGTAAATATGCATCAGAACAGAATGTTTCTGAATAAATATTCATCAAAGCGCAATATTTATGTGTAAATGTACATCAGAGCACGATATTTATGTGTATATGTGCATCAGAGCACCATGTTTCTGTGTATATACTCATCAGACCACCTTGTTTCTGTGTAAATACACATCAGGGCACCAGGTTTCGGTGTAAAAGAGCTGAGATCACTTGTTTCTGTGTAAATACTGATTAGAGTGCATTGTTTCTGTATAAAAATGTATAAGAGCACCATGTTTTTGTGTAAATATGCATCAGAGTGCCATATTTCTTTGTCAATACGGTTCTGAGAGCCATGTTTATGTGGAAATATTCATCAGAACACCATGTTTCTGGGTAAATATGCATCAGAACAGAATGTTTCTAAATAAATATTCATCAAAGCGCAATATTTATGCGTAAATGTGCATCAGAACCCGATATTTATGTGTATATGTGCATCAGAGCACCATGTTTCTGTTTAAATAAGCATCACAGCCCCATGTTTCTATGAAAATATGCATCAGATCGCCATGTTTCTGTGTAAATACACATCAGAGCACCATGTTTCTGTGTAAATATGCATCAGAGTGCCATATTTCTGTGTAAATACAGTTTAGAGTGCCATTTTCTCTGTTCATGAGATCACCATGTTTCTGTGTAAATACTGTTAAGAGCACCATGTTTTTGTGTAAATATGCATCAGAGTGCCATATTTCTTTGTAAATATGCATCAGTGCCATATTTGTTTGTCAATACGGTTCTGAGAGCCATGTTTATGTGGAAATATTCATCAGAGCACCATGTTTCTATGTAAAATATCATCAGAACACCATGTTTCTGTGTAAATACACATCAGAGCACCAGGTTTCAGTGTAAATACACATCAGAGAAGCATGTTTCTGTGTCAATAAGCATCAGAGCACCATGTTTCTGTGCAAATATGCATCAGAGTGCCATATTTCTGTGTAAATACAGTTTAGAGCGCCATGTTTCACTATAGAATATCATGAGATCACCGTGTTTCTGTGTAAATACTGATTAGAGCGCCATGTTTCTGTGAAAAAAATGTATAAGAGCGCCATGTTTGTGTGTAAATACGCATCAGAGCACCATGTTTCTGTATAAATATGTAGTACCGCACCATGTTTCTATATAAATATGCATCAGAGCACCATGTTTCTGTGTAAATACACATCAGGGCACCAGGTTTCTATGTAAATATGCTTCAGAGCACCATGTTTCTGTGTAAATACGCATCAGAGAAGCATATTTCTGTGTAAATAAGCATCAGAGCACCCTGTTTCTGCGTAAATACGCATCATAGCACCATGTTTCTATGTAAATACGCATCAGATCGCCATGTTTCTGAGTAAATACAGTTTAGAGCGCCATGTTTCTGTGTAGAATATCATGAGATCACCGTGTTTCTTTGTAAATACTGATTAGAGCACCATGTTTTTGTGTAAAATATAATCAGAACACCATGTTACTCTGTAAATATGCATCAGAACAGAATGTTTCTGAATAAATATTCATCAAAGCGCAATATTTATGTGTAAATGTACATCAGAGCACGATATTTATGTGTATATGTGCATCAGAGCACCATGTTTCTGTGTATATACTCATCAGACCACCTTGTTTCTGTGTAAATACACATCAGGGCACCAGGTTTCGGTGTAAAAAGAGCTGAGATCACCATGTTTCTGTGTAAATACTGATTAGAGTGCATTGTTTCTGTATAAAAATGTATAAGAGCACCATGTTTTTGTGTAAATATGCATCAGAGTGCCATATTTCTTTGTCAATACGGTTCTGAGAGCCATGTTTATGTGGAAATATTCATCAGAACACCATGTTTCTGGGTAAATATGCATCAGAACAGAATGTTTCTAAATAAATATTCATCAAAGCGCAATATTTATGCGTAAATGTGCATCAGAACCCGATATTTATGTGTATATGTGCATCAGAGCACCATGTTTCTGTTTAAATAAGCATCACAGCCCCATGTTTCTATGAAAATATGCATCAGATCGCCATGTTTCTGTGTAAATACACATCAGAGCACCATGTTTCTGTGTAAATATGCATCAGAGTGCCATATTTCTGTGTAAATACAGTTTAGAGCGCCATTTTTCTCTGTAGAATATCATGAGATCACCGTGTTTCTGTGTAAATACTGATTAGAGCGCCATGTTTCTGTGTAAATATGCATCAGTGCCATATTTCTTTGTAAATATGCATCAGTGCCATATTTGTTTGTCAATACGGTTCAGAGAGCCATGTTTCTGTGTAAATATGCATCAGAACAGAATGTTTCTGAATAAATATTCATCAAATCGCAATATTTATGTGTAAATGTGCATCAGAGCCCGATATTTATGTATATATGTGCATCAGAGCACCATGTTTCTGTTTAAATAAGCATCACAGCCCCATGTTTCTATGAAAATATGCATCAGAGCACCATGTTTCTATGTAAATATGCATCAGAGCACCATGTTTATATGCAAATATGCATCAGAACACCATGTTTCTGTGTAAATACGCATCAGAGAAGCATGTTTCTGTGTAAATAAGCATCAGAGCACCCTGTTTTTGTGTAAATAAGTATCAGAGCACCCTGTTTCTGCGCAAAATACGCATCATAGCACCATGTTTCTATGTAAATACGCATCAGATCGCCATGTTTCTGTGTAAATACACATCACAGCACCATGTTTCTGTGTAAATATGAATCAGAGTGCCATATTTCTGTGTAAATACGGTTTAGAGCGCCATGTTTCTCTGTAGAATATCATGAGATCACCGTGTTTCTGTGTAAATACTGATTAGAGCGCCATGTTTCTCTGAAAAAATGTATCAGAACACTATGTTTCTGTGTAAATATGCATCAGAACAGAATGTTTCTGAATAAATATTCATCAAAGCGCAATATTTATGTGTAAATGTGCATCAGAGCCCGATATTTATGTGTATATGTGCATCAGAGCACCATGGTTCTGTTTAAATAAGCATCACAGCCCCATGTTTCTATGAAAATACACATGAGAGCACCATGTTTCTATGTAAAAACTCATCAGCTCGCCATGTTTCTGTGTATATATACTCATCAGACCACCTTTTCTGTGTAAACACACCATCAAATCAGAGCACCATGTTTATGTTTGCATCAGTGTTTCTATGTAAATACAGTTCAGACCACCTTGTTTCTGTGTAAATATCATCAGATAGTGTTTCTGTGTAAATACATTAGAGCACCATGTTTCTGTGAAAATATGCATCAGAGCACCATGTTTCTAAATATGCATCAGAGCACCATGTTTCTAAATGTAAATATGCATCAGAATATCATGATTTGTTTAAATACTGATTAGAGCAATGTTTTTGTGTAAAATATAATCAGAACACCATGTTTCTGTGTAAATATGCATCAGAACAGAATGTTTCTGAATAAATATTCATCAAAGCGCAATATTTATGTGTAAATGTGCATCAGAGCACGATATTTATGTGTATATGTGCATCAGAGCACCATGTTTCTGTGTAAATACACATGAGAGCACCATGTTTCTATGTAAAAACTCATCAGCTCGCCATGTTTTTGTGTATATACTCATCAGACCACCTTGTTTCTGTGTAAATACACATCAGGGCACCAGGTTTCGGTGTAAAAAGAGCTGAGAGCACCATGTTTATATGCAAATATGCATCAGAGCACCATGTTTCTGTGAAAAAATGTGTAAGAGCACCATGTTTTTGTGTAAATATGCATCAGAGTGCCATATTTCTTTGTCAATACGGTTCAGAGAGCCATGTTTATGTGGGAATATTCATCAGAGCACCATGTTTCTGTGTAAATAAGCATCACAGTCCCATGTTTCTATGAAAATATGCATCAGAGCGCCATGTTTGTGTGTAAATACGCATCAGAGCGCCATTTTTCTGTGTAAAAACTCATCAGCTCGCCATGTTTCTGTCTATATACTCATCAGACCACCTTGTTTCTGTATAAATATGTAGTACAGCACCATGTTTCTATATAAATACGCATCAGAGCACCATGTTTCTGTGTAAATACACATCAGGGCACCAGGTTTCAGTGTAAAAAGAGCTCAGAGCACCATGTTTCTATGTAAATATGCTTCAGAGCACCATGTTTCTGTGTAAATACGCATCAGAGAAGCATGTTTCTGTGTAAATAAGCATCAGAGCACCATGTTTTTGTGTAAAATATAATCAGAACACCATGTTACTGTGTAAATATGCATCAGAACAGAATGTTTCTGAATAAATATTCATCAAAGCGCAATATTTATGTGTAAATGTGCATCAGAGCACGATATTTACGTGTATATGTGCATCAGAGCACCATGTTTCTATGTAAATACGCATCAGAGCGCCATTTTTCTGTGTAAAAACTCATCAGCTCAACATGTTTATGTGTATATACTAGGGCTGTCAACGTTAACGCGTTAACGCCCGCGATTAATCTGGAAACCTTAACGCGTTAAAAAATAATTAACGCAGATTAATCATTTTACCAAGTTAGGTAAAATGATTAATCTGCGTTATTTTTTTTAATGCGCATTCACACTGCGGAGCGTATTCTGCCTGAAATCGGCGATGCGCTCCGCTTTGGATATTTTGTGAACACAGAGCTGGGACTCGCGCAGGCGCAGAGGGGCGGTGCTCGTTTTTAGTTGCCACAGGTGACCAAAATCAAACAAATTCGAATCATGGCTGTTGTGTTGTTGACATTTCGGAAAGCTAGCTAGCAAGCGAACTTCACGCCTTTATCCATAAAAAATATGTTACAAGTACTACAACACATTTAGCAAAAATATGGATTATGTTTTCCTTTAGCTAGCTACCTTACCTTACAATTCACTGGATGGATGAATAAATAGCGTTATGCCCATAACGTTAACAATCCATTCATTAATAATATTACATTTTATGGATAGCCATAACGTTAACCTTATTATGATCAGTGGTATAACGTTCAGTTTATTGAAGAATGTGTGGATAATATAGCTAGCTAGTAAGCTAGCAAAAATTCATAAAGTTCTGGGTGGTCGTACACCGCCAAAATTATTTTCTCCTCCATTTTCCCCCCCAGTATGCAAAGCATCAACAAACCCCCTTCGTTTTGATTGGTCACCTGGCGTGAAGTGACAGTTGATGCGCGGAGCTGATCCAGAAAAGTTGAACTACTTTCAACTTTTCGCGCCAATACGCTAGCGGAAAAATGAGCGAGCCGCGTCGCAACGGTCTATGAGTGCTCATTCCGCGTCCTCCCATAGGGAATAATGACTTTCCGCGAGCGAATGCTCCGCAGTGTGAATGCCCCCTTAGAACCCAACTGGTAGAAAAAATGTCCGCACACTTAGATCCATTCAGTGTTTCACTTTAATAGCAAAGCTTTCGGTCTGTTAGACCTAATCAGAGCAAATATAGACCCAAATTTCCTCCCGTAATTCCAGCGGGACGTTTACCTGGCCGAATTACTGAAAAGTGTGGCAATTGCTAACGGTAACATGACTGAGGAGGCAGCCCCCGGAGTGCTTAATGGCCAATTTCGTTATAAAAAGCTTCCAAATGGAAGCTTCGATAAAACTAAAGTTGTGTGCACATATTGCAGCACTGAGCTCTCTTACCACCGAAGTACAACGAGTCTCAGGTACCATCTTCGGGCAAAGCACATCTTTGCTGATGTTAGCAAGGATGCTAGCACTGAGATAGCTGGGTCAAGCCGTGTTCGTCAAGCTACACTAGCAGAGTGCAGCCAGGGCAAGTCTGTCAACAAAGCGACAACGACTAAGCTAACCAATGCAATCGCTAAATGGATCGCTATTGACTGCAGGCCCATCAACATTGTTGAAGATCAGGGGCTTCAAGGCATTATCCAGATGGCCTCAGGCGACCCATCATACAAGCTACCTTCGAGGGGAACTATAGTCACAAGAATCCATGAGCTGTATGGCAGTGAAAAAACAACGAAAATGGAGCAGTTGGCACAAGCTACGTTTATCGCACTGACTGGAGACCACTGGACATCAGTGAGCAACCAAAACTACCTCGGTGTAACAGCACACCTTATCGATGGCAAATGGCAACTTCACTCGTTCACGTTAGGTGTGGTGAAAACAGAGGAAAGGCACTTTGCTGAAGCATGCGCAAGGCAGTTTCTTGAAGTTGCAGAGGAGTGGGAGATAACCGACAAGGTCATGACTATAGGAACAGATAGTGCTCGCAATATGATCGCGGCAGCAAGGAGCCTACCATTCGAGCATATGCCCTGTGTAGCGCACATTATACAGAGGGTAATCACAGTGTCTCTCCGCGACAGCGGGTTTGACGGCGCTTTAACCAAGTGCCGTAAAATAGTGGGACATTTCAAACACAGTCCTGCAAACACAGCAGAGCTGAAAGTCCAGCAAGCCTCTCATGGCCAAGAAGAGGAGTCACTGCGTCCAGGATGTACCCACACGCTGGAATTCGACTTTCGAAATGATAAAGCGCGTCCAACACAACAAAGACCCACTGAAGGCAACGCTGGCACAGCAGAAGCACAACTTAGCCATGCTAACCGCAGCTGAATATGACAAGCTGGCAAACTTGGAAACACTGCTGGAACGATGCAGGTAAGGTTCCCTATCCTCTCCAATTTTATTTTCTGATGAATACAAGTAATAGTCACTTTTGTATTGTATTTTAGAAATAATTTTAGGCCTGTCCCCTTAATGGGTGTAATCTGAATGAAAAGTGTAGTCACTAGTCATTAATTCTGTTGGTGTGTTGGTGTGTGTGTGTGTGTGTGTGTGTGTGTGTGTGTGTGTGTGTGTGTGTGTGTTTGTTTGTAGGTATGTGACTGAGCTCCTGGGTGGTGACAAATATGTGTCCTGCTCTGTGGTGCTGCCTGTACTCTGCCACCTCCTGCGTACGATGAAGGTCTCAGATGATGACCCTGCCTATATAGTGCGCTTCAAGGCTGCATTCACAGAGGACCTCAACAAACGAAAGGAGAACACAAACATGTCATGGCTAAAGGTATGTTAGACTGTTAGATTACTATATTGTCAGACTGTTGTTAAGACTTAGCTTAGTAGATTGTTAGATTGTCTGATTATTAGATTGTTTAGTCAAGAACTTAGGAACTGATAGGGAACTTATAAGCCATGTAGAGATAAGCAGGACCAATAATTCCAATGTACCTGTACTTGTACTTGTTGCATATGGCAACTTAAACTTTCTTTCATTCATTCATTCATTCATTCATTCATTCATTCATTCAAGGTAGCAACAGCTCTAGATCCCAGATTCAAGGACCTCAAGTGCCTGCCCAGAGCAGAGAGGGAAGAGGTGTGGCGAACGCTGAGTGAGATGCTGAAGGACGGAGAACCTGCATCACAGCCCTCCAGAGAGGAAATGGAACCAGAGCCACCAAAGAAGAAGAAGATGGCCCTCCTACTGATGGGGTCAGAGTCAGAGTCTGAGGATGAGGCACCGTCAGACAATACTCTAGACAGGTATAGGGTAGAGCCCAGTGTCAGCATAGAGGCATGTCCACTACAGTGGTGGTCGGCACACACAGTTGTCTATGGTAAGCTGGCCCATATTGCACAAAGGTACTTGGCTACACCTGCCTCAACAGTGCCATGCGAGAGACTGTTTTCTTTGGCAGGCCATATTGTGCAGAAGAAGAGGTCATCTCTGTCATCTGAAAATGTCAACAAGCTAGTCTGCCTGAGCAACTGGTTAAGAGAAAAGTAGACTTGATGAACTGGTTGACTGAAGTCATGTCACACAAGTACACAGTTTAAGTAATGATGTTATTCAACTAAGAGTGGGAAAAGGGACTGTTCACTTTGTATCTTCTAGTCCATTGTTTGTTCATTGTGTTTTTTCTCCATTGTTTTTGTTTCGTTATAATGGCTGTTAAGGCTACAGGACTGTATTGGTTTTGTTTTGCATATTTGAAATAAAATTCTATCTATCTATCTAATGCCAAGCACTCCCTGAGACTTTTTTTTTTTACTTTTCAAATTCTGAAATCAAAAGTTCAAAACAAAGCTGAAGCTTAAAGGTGAGATGTTGAATAATAAAGTAAAACAAACTGATTCCTTTAACCAGTTTGTCATGCATTTCTTTATTCTAACACCACACGTATTTGTTTTATCTCCCTGCCAAAATACAAGTAAATATTAGTATTTTAATCGCGATTAATCGCGATTAATCACAGCCTATCATTGTGATTAACTCAGTTAATTTTTTTAATCGATTGACAGCCCTAGTATATACTCATCAGACCACCCTGTTACTGTGTAAATATACATCAGGGCACCAGGTTTCGGTGTAAAAAGCTGAGAGAACCATGTTTCTGTGTAAATACACATCAGAGAAGCATGTTTCTGTGTCAATAAGCATCAGAGCACCATGTTTCTGTGCAAATATGCATCAGAGTGCCATATTTCTTTGTCAATACGGTTCTGAGAGCCATGTTTATGTGGAAATATTCATCAGAACACCATGTTTCTGGGTAAATATGCATCAGAACAGAATGTTTCTGAATAAATATTCATCAAAGCGCAATATTTATGTGTAAATGTGCATCAGAACCCAATATTTATGTGTATATGTGCATCAGAGCACCATGTTTCTGTTTAAATAAGCATCAGAGCACCCTGTTTCTATGTAAATATGCATCAGAGCGCCATTTTTGTGTTTTGTGTAAATACACATCAGAGCGCCATTTTTGTGTGTAAAAACTCATCAGCTCACCATGTTTCTGTCTATATACTCATCAGACCACCTTGTTTCTGTATAAGTATGTAGTACAGCACCATGTTTCTATGTAAATACGCATCAGAGAAGCATGTTTCTGTAAATAAGCATCAGAGCACCCTGTTTCTGCGTAAATACGCATCATAGCACCATGTTTCTATGTAAATACGCATCAGATCGCCATGTTTCTGTGTAAATACACATCACAGCACCATGTTTCTGTGTAAATATGCATCAGAGTGCCATATTTCTGTGTAAATACGGTTTAGAGCACCATGTTTCTGTGAAAAAATGTATAAGAGCACCATGTTTTTGTGTAAATATGCATCAGAGTGCCATATTTCTTTGTAAATATGCATCAGAGTGCCATATTTGTTTGTCAATACGGTTCAGAGAGCCATGTTTATGTGGAAATATTCATCAGGGCACCATGTTTCTATATAAAATATCATCAGAACACCATGTTTCTGTGTAACTTTGCATCAGAACAGAATGTTTCTGAATAAATATTCATCAAAGCGCAATATTTATATGTAAATGTGCATCAGAGCCCGATATTTATGTGTATATATGCATCAGAGCACCATGTTTGTGTGTAAATATGCATTAGAGCGCCATTTTTCTGTGTAAAAACTGATCAGCTCGCCATGTGTCTGTCTATATTGTGGTGTCCCCAGGGGTTGGGCGACACTCACGGACCTTGCAGAGGGCGTAGGCAAGTGCAAGAATACGGAGGAGGCAGTAATATAAGCAAAAATGATCATTTATTAAACGACAACACAAAACAAAGGGTGGGGTCTTCGGGGGAACACAGACACATAAAGTCCACAAATTCTTATCTCGTTGTCAAAGTCCAATCCAAGTCCAAAATCCAGTTCCAAGTCCGCAATCCAGTCCGTAGTCAAATCCAAAGGGGGTCCTCAAAACAATCCAAGTTGATACACAAACAAACACACTTTCCAATTCCTGGCTGGTCTACGACTTCACAGGTTTCTCTCTCTAAAAACAAACACAGTAACTCCTTCCAACTCACGTTCCTACTCCTCTCCCAGTGTGATGGGATTCCGCCCTTTAAATAGGCCTCAAAATGGCTTTCAGCTGGTCGTTAGTCCCGTTTGCTCGACTTCTTTCAGGTGTTACTGTGGCCTGCTGGGAAATGTAGTGTTTGGGGCTGCCATGTGTTGGAGGCCAGGCAGCCATTTTCTGGTGCAGCCTCTTGGGCTGCCACAATATACTCATCAGACCACCTTGTTTCTGTGTAAATATGTAGCACAGCACCATGTTTCTATGTAAATATCATCAGAGCACCATGTTTCTATGTAAATATGCATCAGAGCACCATGTTTCTGTGTAAATATGCAACACGGCACCATGTTTCAGTGTAAAACAGCTCAGAGCACGATGTTTATATGCAAATATGCATCAGAGCACCATGTTTGTGTGTAAATAAGCATCAGAGCACCATGTTTCTCCGCAAAATACGCATCATAGCACCATGTTTCTATGTAAATACGCATCAGATCGCCATGTTTCTGTGTAAATACTGTTTAGAGCGCCATGTTTCTGTGTAGAATATCATGAGATCATCGTGTTTCAGTGTAAATACTGATTAGAGCACCATGTTTCTGTGAAAATATGTATCAGAGCACCATGTTTTTGTGTAAAATATCATCAGAACACCATGTTACTGTGTAAATATGCATCAGAACAGAATGGTTCTGAATAAATATTCATCAAAGCGCAATATTTATGTGTAAATGTGCATCAGAGCACGATATTTACGTGTATATGTGCATCAGAGCACCATGTTTCTATGTAAATACACATCAGAGCGCCATTTTTCTGTGTAAAAACTCATCAGCTCGCCATGTTTCTGTGTATATACTCATCAGACCACCTTGTTTCTGTGTAAATACACATCAGGGCACCAGGTTTCAGTGTAAAAAGAGCTGAGAGCACCATGTTTATATGCAAATATGCATCAGAGCACCATGTTTCTGTGTAAATACACATCAGAGAAGCATGTTTCTGTGTCAATAAGCATCAGAGCACCATGTTTCTGTGCAAATATGCATCAGAGTGCCATATTTCTGTGTAAATACAGTTTAGAGCACCATGTTTCTCTGTAGAATATCATGAGATCACCGTGTTTCTGTGTAAATACTGATTAGAGCGCCATGTTTCTGTGAAAAAATGTATAAGAGCACCATGTTTTTGTGTAAATATGCATCAGTGCCATATTTCTTTGTAAATATGCATCAGAGTGCCATATTTGTTTGTCAATACAGTTCAGAGAGCCATGTTTATGTGGAAATATGCATCAGAACAGAATGTTTCTGAATAAATATTCATCAAAGCGCAATATTTATGTGTAAATGTGCATCAGAGCCCGATATTTATGTGTATATGTGCATCAGAGCACCATGTTTCTGTCTATATACTCATCAGACCACCATGTTTCTGTGTAAATATGCATCAGAGCACCATGTTTCTATGTAAATATGCATCAGAGCATGTTTCTATGTAAATATGCATCAGAGCACCATGTTTCTGTGTAAATATGCATCAGAGCACCATGTTTCTGTGTAAATCAGAGCACCATGTTTCAGAAATATGCACAGAGCACCATGTTTCTGTGTAAATAAGCATCAGAGCACCATGTTTCTGTGTAAATGCATCAGAGCACCCTGTTTCTGTGTAAATAAGTATCAGAGCACCCTGTTTCTGCGCAAAATACGCATCATAGCACCATGTTTCTATGTAAATACGCATCAGATCGCCATGTTTCTGTGTAAATACGGTTTAGAGCGCCATGTTTCTGTGTAGAATATCATGAGATCACCGTGTTGCTGTGTAAATACTGATTAGAGCGCCATGTTTCTCTGAAAAATGTATCAGAACACCATGTTTCTGTGTAAATATGCATCAGAACAGAATGTTTCTGAATAAATATTCATCAAAGCGCAATATTTATGTGTAAATGTGCATCAGAGCATCAGATATTTATGTGTATATACACATCAGAGCACCATGTTTCTGTGTAAATACACATCAGTGCACCATGTTTCTATGTAAAAATAATCAGCACCATGTTTCTGTGTAAATACTCATCAGACCACCTTGTTTCTGTGTAAATACACATCAGAGCACCAGTTTTCAGTGTAAATACACATCAGAGAAACATGTTTCTGTGTCAATAAGCATCAGAGCACCATGTTTCTGTGCAAATATGCATCAGAGTGCCATATTTCTGTGTAAATACAGTTTAGAGCGCCATGTTTCACTATAGAATATCATGAGATCACCGTGTTTCTGTGTAAATACTGATTAGAGCGCCATGTTTCTGTGAAAAAAATGTATAAGAGCGCCATGTTTGTGTGTAAATACGCATCAGAGCACCATGTTTCTGTATAAATATGTAGTACAGCACCATGTTTCTATATAAATATGCATCAGAGCACCATGTTTCTATGTAAATATGTTTCAGAGCACCATGTTTCTGTGTAAATACGCATCAGAGAAGCATATTTCTGTGTAAATAAGCACCAGAGCACCCTGTTTCTGCGTAAATACGCATCAGATCGCCATGTTTCTGAGTAAATACAGTTTAGAGCGCCATGTTTCTGTGTAGAATATCATGAGATCACCGTGTTTCTTTGTAAATACTGATTAGAGCACCATGTTTTTGTGTAAAATATAATCAGAACACCATGTTACTCTGTAAATATGCATCAGAACAGAATGTTTCTGAATAAATATTCATCAAAGCGCAATATTTATGTGTAAATGTACATCAGAGCACGATATTTATGTGTTTATGTGCATCAGAGCACCATGTTTCTGTGTATATACTCATCAGACCACCTTGTTTCTGGGTAAATACACATCAGGTCACCGGGTTTCGGTGTAAATACTGATTAGAGTGCCATGTTTCTGTATAAAAATGTATAAGAGCACCATGTTTTTGTGTAAATATGCATCAGAGTGCCATATTTCTTTGTCAATACGGTTCTGAGAGCCATGTTTATGTGGAAATATTCATCAGAACACCATGTTTCTGGGTAAATATGCATCAGAACAGAATGTTTCTGAATAAATATTCATCAAAGCGCAATATTTATGTGTAAATGTGCATCAGAACCCGATATTTATGTGTATATGTGCATCAGAGCACCATGTTTCTGTTTAAATAAGCATCACAGCCCCATGTTTCTATGAAAATATGCATCAGATCGCCATGTTTCTGTGTAAATACACATCAGAGCACCATGTTTCTGTGTAAATACAGTTTAGAGCGCCATTTTTCTCTGTAGAATATCATGAGATCACCGTGTTTCTGTGTAAATACTGATTAGAGCGCCATGTTTCTGTGTAAATATGCATCAGTGCCATATTTCTTTGTAAATATGCATCAGTGCCATATTTCTTTGTCAATACGGTTCAGAGAGCCATGTTTCTGTGTAAATATGCATCAGAACAGAATGTTTCTGAATAAATATTCATCAAAGCGCAATATTTATGTGTAAATGTGCATCAGAGCCCGATATTTATGTATATATGTGCATCAGAGCACCATGTTTCTGTTTAAATAAGCATCACAGCCCCATGTTTCTATGAAAATATGCATCAGAGCACCATGTTTCTATGTAAATATGCATCAGAGCACCATGTTTATATGCAAATATGCATCAGAACACCATGTTTCTGTGTAAATACGCATCAGAGAAGCATGTTTCTGTGTAAATAAGCATCAGAGCACCCTGTTTTTGTGTAAATAAGTATCAGAGCACCCTGTTTCTGCGCAAAATACGCATCATAGCACCATGTTTCTATGTAAATACGCATCAGATCGCCATGTTTCTGTGTAAATACACATCACAGCACCATGTTTCTGTGTAAATATGCATCAGAGTGCCATATTTCTGTGTAAATACGGTTTAGAGCGCCATGTTTCTCTGTAGAATATCATGAGATCACCGTGTTTCTGTGTAAATACTGATTAGAGCGCCATGTTTCTCTGAAAAAATGTATCAGAACACCATGTTTCTGTGTAAATATGCATCAGAACAGAATGTTTCTGAATAAATATTCATCAAAGCGCAATATTTATGTGTAAATGTGCATCAGAGCACGATATTTACGTGTATATGTGCATCAGAGCACCATGTTTCTATGTAAATACACATCAGAGCGCCATTTTTCTGTGTAAAAACTCATCAGCTCGCCATGTTTCTGTGTATATACTCATCAGACCACCTTGTTTCTGTGTAAATACACATCAGGGCACCAGGTTTCACTGTAAAAAGAGCTGAGAGCACCATGTTTATATGCAAATATGCATCAGAGTGCCATATTTCTGTGTAAATACAGTTTAGAGCACCATGTTTCTCTGTAGAATATCATGAGATCACCGTGTTTCTGTGTAAATACTGATTAGAGCGCCATGTTTCTGTGAAAAAATGTATAAGAGCACCATGTTTTTGTGTAAATATGCATCAGTGCCATATTTCTTTGTAAATATGCATCAGAGTGCCATTTTGTTTGTCAATACAGTTCAGAGAGCCATGTTTTTGTGGAAATATTCATCAGAACACCATGTTTCTGTGTAAATATGCATCAGAACAAAATGTTTCTGAATAAATATTCATCAAAGCGCAATATTTATGTGTAAATGTGCATCAGAGCACGATATTTATGTGTATATGTGCATCAGAGCACCATGTTTCTATGTAAATACACATGAGAGCACCATGTTTCTGTGTAAAAACTCATCAGCTCGCCATGTTTCTGTGTATATACTCATCAGACCACCTTGTTTCTGTGTAAATACACATCAGGGCACCAGGTTTCAGTGTAAAAAGAGCTGAGAGCACCATGTTTATATGCAAATATGCATCAGAGTGCCATATTTCTGTGTAAATACAGTTTAGAGCACCATGTTTCTCTGTAGAATATCATGAGATCACCGTGTTTCTGTGTAAATACTGATTAGAGCGCCATGTTTCTGTGAAGAAATGTTTTTGTAAATAGAGCACCATGTTTTTGTGTAAATATGCATCAGTTTCTGCATCATATTTCTTTGTAAATATGCATCAGAGCACCATGTTTGTGCATCAGAGCACCATGTTTCAGAGCACCATGTTTCTGTAAATAAGCAAATATGCATCAGAGCACCATGTTTCTATATAAAATATCATCAGAATGTTTCTATGTAAAATATCCATGTTTCTGTGTAAATATGCATCAGCACAGAATGTTTCTGAATAAATATTCATCAAAGCGCAATATTTATGTGTAAATGTGCATCAGAGCGCGATATTTATGTGTATATGTGCATCAGAGCACCATGTTTCTGTTTAAATAAGCATCACAGCCCCATGTTTCTATGAAAATATGCATCAGAGCACCATGATTGTGTGTAATTACGCATTAGAGCGCCATTTTTCTGTGTAAAAACTCATCAGCTCGCCATGTTTCTGTCTATATACTCATCAGACCACCTTGTTTCTGTGTAAATATGTAGCACAGCACCATGTTTCTATGTAAATATGCATCAGAGCACCATGTTTCTATGTAAATATGCATCAGAGCACCATGTTTCTGTGTAAATACGCATCACGGCACCATGTTTCTGTGTAAATATGCATCAAAGAGCAATATTTATTTGTAAATGTGCATCAGAGCTCAATATTTTTGTGTATATGTGCATCAGAGCACCATGTTTCTGTGTAAATACACATGAGAGCACCATGTTTCTATGTAAAAATATATCAGAGTGCCAATTTTCTGTGTAAAAACTCATCAGCTGGCCATGTTTCTGTGTATATACTCATCAGACCACCTTGTTTCTGTGTAAATACACATCAGGGCAGCAGGTTTCAGTGTAAAAAGAGCTGAGAGCACCATGTTTATATGCAAATATGCATCAGAGCACCATGTTTCTGTGTAAATACACATCAGAGAAGCATGTTTCTGTATCAATAAGCATCAGAGCACCATGTTTCTGTGCAAATATGCATCACAGCCCCATGTTTCTAGGAAAATATGCATCAGAGCACCATGTTTCTATGTAAATATGCTTCAGAGCACCATGTTTCTGTGTAAATACGCATCAGGGCACCATTTTTCTGTGTAAAAACTCATCAGCTCGCCATGTTTCTGTCTATATACTCATCAGACCACCTTGTTTCTGTGTAAATATGTAGCACAGCACCATGTTTCTATGTAAATATGCATCAGAGCACCATGTTTCTATGTAAATATGCATCAGAGCACCATGTTTCTGTGTAAATACGCATCACGGCACCATGTTTCAGCGTAAAAACAGCTCAGAGCACCATGTTTATATGCAAATATGCATCAGAGCACCATGTTTCTGTGTAAATACGCATCAGAGAAGCATGTTTCTGTGTAAATAAGCATCAGAGCACCCTGTTTCTATGTAAATACGCATCAGATCGCCATGTTTCTGTGTAAATACGATTTAGAGCGCCATGTTTCTGTGTAGAATATCATGAGATCACCGTGTTTCTGTGTAAATACTGATTAGAGCGCCATCTTTCTGTGAAAAAATGTATAAGAGCACCATGTTTTGTGTAAATATGCATCAGAGTGCCATATTTCTTTGTAAATATGCATCAGAGTGCCATATTTGTTTGTCAATACGGTTCAGAGAGCCATGTTTATGTGGAAATATTCATCAGAGCACCATGTTTCTATGTAAAATATCATCAGAACACCATGTTTCTGTGTAAATATGCATCAGAACAGAATGTTTCTGAATAAATATTCATCAAAGCGCAATATTTATGTGTAAATGTGCATCAGAGCCCGATATTTATGTGTATATGTGCATCAGAGCACCATGTTTCTGTTTAAATAAGCATCACAGCCCCATGTTTCTATGAAAATATGCATCAGAGCACCATGTTTGTGTGTAATTACGCATTAGAGCGCCATTTTTCTGTGTAAAAACTCATCAGCTAGCCATGTTTCTGTCTATATACTCATCAGACCACCTTGTTTCTGTGTAAATATGTAGCACAGCACCATGTTTCTATGTAAATATGCATCAGAGCACCATGTTTCTATGTAAATATGCATCAGAGCACCATGTTTATATGCAAATATGCATCAGAGCACCATGTTTCTGTGTAAATACGCATCAGAGAAGCATGTTTCTGTGTAAATAAGCATCAGATCGCCATGTTTCTGTGTAAATACGGTTTAGAGCGCCATGTTTCTGTGTAGAATATCATGAGATCACTGTGTTTCTGTGTAAATACTGATTAGAGCGCCATGTTTCTCTGAAAAATTTATCACAACACCATGTTTCTGTGTAAATATGCATCAGAGCACCATGTTTCTGTGAAAAAATGTGTAAGAGCACCATGTTTTTGTGTAAATATGCATCAGAGTGCCATATTTCTTTGTAAATATGCATCACAGTGCCATATTTTTTTGTCAATGTTCAGAGAGCCATGTTTATGTGGAAATATTCATCAGAGCACCATGTTTCTATGTAAAATATCATCAGAACACCATGTTTCTGTGTAAATACACATCAGAGCACCATGTTTCAGTGTAAATACACATCAGAGAAGCATGTTTCTGTGTCAATAAGCATCAGAGCACCATGTTTCTGTGCAAATATGCATCAGAGTGCCATATTTCTGTGTAAATACAGTTTAGAGCGCCATGTTTCACTATAGAATATCATGAGATCACCGTGTTTCTGTGTAAATACTGATTAGAGCGCCATGTTTCTGTGAAAAAATGTATAAGAGCGCCATGTTTGTGTGTAAATACGCATCAGAGCACCATGTTTCTGTATAAATATGTAGTACAGCACCATGTTTCTATATAAATATGCATCAGAGCACCATGTTTCTGTGTAAATACACATCAGGGCACCAGGTTTCTATGTAAATATGCTTCAGAGCACCATGTTTCTATGTAAATACGCATCAGATCGCCATGTTTCTGAGTAAATACAGTTTAGAGCGCCATGTTTCTGTGTAGAATATCATGAGATCACCGTGTTTCTTTGTAAATACTGATTAGAGCACCATGTTTTTGTGTAAAATATAATCAGAACACCATGTTACTCTGTAAATATGCATCAGAACAGAATGTTTCTGAATAAATATTCATCAAAGCGCAATATTTATGTGTAAATGTACATCAGAGCACGATATTTATGTGTATATGTGCATCAGAGCACCATGTTTCTGTGTATATACTCATCAGACCACCTTGTTTCTGTGTAAATACACATCAGGGCACCAGGTTTCGGTGTAAAAAGAGCTGAGATCACCATGTTTCTGTGTAAATACTGATTAGAGTGCATTGTTTCTGTATAAAAATGTATAAGAGCACCATGTTTTTGTGTAAATATGCATCAGAGTGCCATATTTCTTTGTCAATACGGTTCTGAGAGCCATGTTTATGTGGAAATATTCATCAGAACACCATGTTTCTGGGTAAATACACATCAGAGCACCAGGTTTCAGTGTAAATACACATCAGAGAAGCATGTTTCTGTGTCAATAAGCATCAGAGCACCATGTTTCTGTGCAAATATGCATCAGAGTGCCATATTTCTGTGTAAATACAGTTTAGAGCGCCATGTTTCACTATAGAATATCATGAGATCACCGTGTTTCTGTATAAATACTGATTAGAGCACCATGTTTCTGTGAAAAAATGTATAAGAGCGCCATGTTTGTGTGTAAATACGCATCAGAGCACCATGTTTCTGTATAAATATGTAGTACCGCACCATGTTTCTATATAAATATGCATCAGAGCACCATGTTTCTGTGTAAATACACATCAGGGCACCAGGTTTCTATGTAAATATGCTTCAGAGCACCATGTTTCTGTGTAAATACGCATCAGAGAAGCATATTTCTGTGTAAATAAGCATCAGAGCACCCTGTTTCTGCGTAAATACGCATCATAGCACCATGTTTCTATGTAAATACGCATCAGATCGCCATGTTTCTGAGTAAATACAGTTTAGAGCGCCCATGTTTCTGTGTAGAATATCATGAGATCACCGTGTTTCTGTGTAAATACTGATTAGAGCACCATGTTTTTGTGTAAAATATAATCAGAACACCATGTTACTGTGTAAATATGCATCAGAACAGAATGTTTCTGAATAAATATTCATCAAAGCGCAATATTTATGTGTAAATGTACATCAGAGCATCAGAGATATTTATGTGTATATGTGCATCAGAGCACCATGTTTCTGTGTAAATACACATCAGGGCACCAGGTTTTCGGTGTAAAAAATATGCTGAGATCACCATGTTTCTGTGTAAATACTGATTAGAGTGCATTGTTTCTGTATAAAAATGTATAGAGAGCACCATGTTTTTGTGTAAATATGCATCAGAGTGCCATATTTCTTTGTCAATACGGTTCTGAGAGCCATGTTTATGTGGAAATATTCATCAGAACACCATGTTTCTGGGTAAATACACATCAGAGCACCAGGTTTCAGTGTAAATACACATCAGAGAAGCATGTTTCTGTGTAAATAAGCATCAGAGCACCATGTTTCTGTGAAAATATGCATCAGAGTGCCATATTTCTGTGTAAATACAGTTTAGAGCGCCATGTTTCACTATAGAATATCATGAGATCACCGTGTTTCTGTATAAATACTGATTAGAGCGCCATGTTTCTGTGAAAAAATGTATAAGAACGCCATGTTTGTGTGTAAATACGCATCAGAGCACCATGTTTCTGTATAAATATGTAGTACAGCACCATGTTTCTATATAAATATGCATCAGAGCACCATGTTTCTGTGTAAATACACATCAGGGCACCAGGTTTCTATGTAAATATGCATCAGAGCACCATGTTTCTGTGTAAATACGCATCAGAGAAGCATATTTCTGTGTAAATAAGCATCAGAGCACCCTGTTTCTGTTTCACGTAAAAAGAGCATCATAGCACCATGTTTCTATGTAAATATGCATCAGATCGCCATGTTTCTGAGTAAATACAGTTTAGAGCGCCATGTTTCTGTGTAGAATATCATGAGATCACCGTGTTTCTTTGTAAATACTGATTAGAGCACCATGTTTTTGTGTAAAATATAATCAGAACACCATGTTACTCTGTAAATATGCATCAGAAAAAATATCACCCAACGGGTGACTAGGTGCCACAAAGACACAAAAAGGAATAACTAAATCACCAACACCGAGTGTTTGAATAAAAACGATAAACGGCTAGAAGAGCCAAATAACCAGCGAAGAAATAAGACCTGCGAACAGTCCACAGACTGTGTATAACGAAACACGACTAGCTCAGGAGGAGCAAGTGAGTGTTCCAAAGCAGGTAAATCGAACAGATCCTACATTTTGCTAAAGAAGAATATCTAAGTAAGAGAACGTGCTTAGTAGTATCTTTAAAAAGACGCCACAACCTTTACCGGCTAGATCGTGAGTGAAGTTTTACGATTTACATAAAAGAACCGGTAAACAGCTGTAGCTTAAATAGTGAGGGAGCGGTGATTGATATGCTCCGCCCCTCCTACCAGAAAGGCGCAACACCCCCTCTGGTGGTGAGTCAGGGAACAACCATGACAGGACCCCCTTAAGGGACGACTCCTGACGACCCTTCAGACCCACGCC